>SNQJ01S0023968.1:65416-81805 GCA_010110895.2 Picea sitchensis
ATAATGTGTCCCAAGTAATGGATTTACTTTTGATAGAAAGAACACTTACTCAACTTGGCATACAACTGATGTTCTCTCAATACTTGCAATACCAGTCTTAAGTGATGTTCATGCTCCTCTTAAGACTTAGAATAGATAAGTATGTCATCCAGGAATACTATGACAAACTTATCCAAATAATTTATGAATATGCCATTCATTAAGCACATGAAGACAGTTGGTGCATTGGTCAGTCCAAATGGCACCACTACGAATTCATAATTTCCATACCTGGTCCTAAAGGTTGTCTTATGAATGTCTTCTTCCTTGATTCTTACCTGATGTTATCCTGACCTCAGCTCAATATTTGAGAATATCTTTGCTCCCCTTATCTAATCAAAGAGGTCATCAATTCGGGGTAGAGGATACTTGTTCTTTATAGTGTACTTGTGCAACTGTCGGAAGTAAATACACAGCCTCAAGGTTCCATCCTTATTTTTGAAAAAAAGTATTGGTGCTCCCCAAGGTGAAACACTTGGACATATGTACCCCTTCTTCAACAATTCCTCCAACTACATTTGTAATTCTTTTAACTCTGGTGTGCTCATTTTGTAAGGTGTTTTTGACACCGAGGCAACTACTGGCACTAAATCAATTGAGAAATCTATCTTCGTTATTGGTAGCAATCCTGGTATTTCTTGGAATACATCTTCAAATTCCTATAGCACCGAGAAATATTCGAGGATTGGCCCCTTTGTATTATCTGGCTCTTCCACATGAGCTACATACAATTTACATCCTTTCCTAAAACATCTTTTTAGTTGTAAGGCTGAAATCTCCCTTATAGAGATGGGTCCTGGAACTCCTTTCACAGTGCTTTGTTTTCCATTTCCATCAAGACATGCAAATATCTTGTTATGACAATCTAGGACAGCACGATGCTTTTCTAACCAATCCATTTCAATCAGAATATCATAAGACCCCAATGGTATGATATTTAGATCAATACTAGTATTCACGTTGTTAAGACTTATGGAACAACTTCTCACCATATCATGGATTCTTTTTTTGGTTCCAGTGGCTAACTGAACCAAACTTGCTTTTCCAAGTTTACTTTTCTCCAAACGTAATATGTCCACTATCTTAGGATAAATGTAGCAATGACTTGCTCCTGAATCAATCAAAATAGAAATGGGTTGATTTATGACCTTACCTTCCACCTCGATCATATTGGACTGGTACTTTGCTTGTCAATCATCTAAAGTTGCATAGATTATTTCCATATCTTCGACTGTTGTAGCCTCTTGGATGTTGTGCACAGTCTTCCCTTTGTCCTTTCTGTGTGGGAAATCCTTGTATAGGTGATCTTCCTTGCATCCCCGGCATTGGATTGGTGGTATTCCCCTTTTTTCTAAGGAATCTTCCTTCTTGAAATATCCCTTAGCATACTGATCTTGATGACTTCTATTAGTCTCGTTTCTATTGAAGGGAGGTTTGAATCCTTTCCTCCTCTGATCGGACTTCGCATTTTTCTTGTCCTTCCAAGATTTCTACAAAGATTCTCTTCCCTGGCCTTGCTCATACAGGTATTTAGCTTTCCTGATGGCCTCAGCCAAGGTCTTGGGTTCATCATACTTGATCTTTTCCTTATAAAAGGTTGTCATTCCACTTAGAAATCTCTGTATTTTCACTTTCTCATCACCAATTAACCTGACATACTTTAACAATCCCAATAAATTCTTCTCGTACTCTGTCATGGTCATGCTTCCCAATCGAAGTTCAAAGAACTCCTGCATTTTCTTGTCATAGAAATACTCTGAGAGGTACTCCTTCTGGAAGTACTTCTTGAACTGCTTCCAAGTGATCCTACTTTCATTAACATGTTCCACTTGCTTCAGTTGGTCCCACCACATTGCAGCTTTCCCGTGTAAATGGTACGTGGCAATCTTGGCTACCAGGTTGGATGAATAATTATGCAACTGAAAATATCTCTTGAGCCCAAGCAACCATGCTTCGACATTATCTTCCCTTTCTCTTTCACCATCGAAGGAAGGTGGCTTGATATTCCTCGATTCTCCTTGCAAACTATCTACCTCTTGTTTCCTTCTTTGGTGTCTGACAGGAGACACCTCTAGACTACTTACGGGATCTTCCGATGCATAAAACTTTCTTTCTGAGTAAGGAGGTGAGTGGTGTCCATGAGCTCTTCTAGCACTCCTGGAATGACTAGCTCTTCCACGATCATCCTTTATTTCATGGCACCTGCCTTCTTCCTCTTGTCTCGAGGTTGATCCCTTCTTCATTTGTCTCTGCAACTGATTTAAGCTATGCAACACTCGATCATTTATCTGACTTTTCTCTCTCATCAGTCTCTCGTTGTCTTCTTTGTAGCTCTTCACTTCCATCTTCAGGCTTCTTACCATTTCTATTAACATTTCCTGCTCTCCTTTTCCTTTGTGTCAATTGGACTCTATCTTTGCATTACCAACTCTGGTATTCTGGCCTTTGGCCTCCTTATCATGACTGGAGGCTGCCTCGCCTTCTTCCATTTCCTCAATATGCATCCCGAGTTGATGTGCTTAAGCCCCTTAATAATTCAAAATGTGCAAGCGACCATTTTGTTAGAATTATGCATATGATAATCAAAATTGTCAACAATGCTACAGGTCTCTTTCTTTTTTTTTGTTCATGGAGATTGTATCTCCATTCTTCGAAAATTACATTGTCATGTTATCCTTGGCTGACATAGAATTTCATCCTGCGTAGGCGCTTCTTTCAAACCATCTTCCCAGGTGACCATGAATAGAACCCACGGCTAAATCCTTCTTTAGCACTTTTCTGTCTCGAAGACAACCAATTCATCCCGTAGCTCTCCTTCCCTCAGCTCTCAATATGCATATGACCATAGCCATGACCCTACGCTTAACTGAAAAAAAGCCGCTTGTCCATAGCTTCGGGACTTCGAAACTTTTAGCTAGGACCGGATCAACAGTCCTCGTCCTCTTTCACGATCAACGATTGAGATCCACTTCGGCACTTTGTGCTTTCGGGAGTCTCAACTTTTCCTCGCTTGCCTCCTCCCAGAGTTCATGATCCTCCGACACGTGTCTTCAGGAATCAGTGGTCGATATGTAATACGGCCTTCGAGAGTTTTTTACCCAACGCAACCTGTCACATATTTCCCCACTGGAGTGTTGAGTCTCCAGACTGCACAATTTGTCGCCACATGGTCAAATACTGGAAGCGGACACGTGGCCCTATCAGGTGGGTGACACATGTCACGTTCCAACTAAATTTTCAATACTCCCAATGCTCAAAAATTACTGACACGTGGCACACATCCCATGTGTCCACGTCATCCTAGGTGACGTCCGCAAGCCATATCACTTCAGAAATTTTGGGGTCCACATCACCTCCTGGTGACGTCATCGTTCCCCCTCACTTCGGCTCTTCGGGCTTCGAGACTTCGGGAGTTTTCATACTAGCACACTTCCAACTCTCCCGAACTCTGAATTCCCAAACTAGCCAATCTGTCACCATGTGTCCTCCTGAATGATGGATGACTAAGATTCACTTCGGGACTTCACCTGGAGTCCACGAATCTGCACCGTGTGTCCTCCTTAATCTAACGGTTGAGGCTTACTTCGGGTCTTTGAACTTAGGAAATCTCAAACTTCAAACAAAAACCTCTCGAACAGATTCCTCCAGAGTTACTAATCTGTTGACATGTACCTCTTGGTGATTGATGGCCAGGATCTACTTCAAACGATCCGACAGTCGGCGTTTACTTCGGGTCTCCGGCTCTCCGAGCTTCGGGAGTTTCAACTCTCAACTTCTACTCGCTCGCTCTTTCCCGGAGTTCTTTCACTCGGAGCACACGATCGGTTGAGCATGTCCTCATATGGATAGACGGACCCCAGTTACTTTAGTTATTCGGAGCTTCTATGTTCGAGCCCTAACCTGTCACATCACCGCATGTCTTCAAATTTGTGGGGGAATGCATCGGTGGTTTGGTGTAACCCGCTTTTCACCCCTTAATTCTCTTTATGCTAACACGTAACCACTTGGTGAAACCGTTGTTTGGATTGCGAGACCGCCTTGGGAAATTATCTCCCATGCAACTTGATTCCCTGCAATGCCTCCTATCCATTGATCTCTCTTTCCCATTGGGATCCAACGGCTGTGACCTTAACCCTTGCTTCCTTTACATCAGATGATTCATGTTCACCTGTCCTCCGATCCAACGATCTTGAATCTCTCTTGATCCTACAATGGCGATCGCTTCCAAACTCAAAGGGGGGCGGTCACGATCCTTCGAACCCCTTACCACTAATCTTTGACGATCTAATTCCTGCGTAATTCTGCAACACCATTCCTCCTGAGCTTTTCAACTTCACGATCAGAGTTCGATCTTGACCCCGAGATTCTGACCGACAGACCCGGCCCATACCAACCCAGTGTTTCCACCAGAAGCTCTGATACCAATTTGTAACATACCCAACCACCCACAGGTCGGGGTACGCTACCTTCAAGCCTGCCCTTGGACTTCTTTATCTTACCGATACCTTATTAAAATTTAACAATGCATAAAATAAGATACTTTAACGACATGCACAGCATTATACAACAAGCATGCATAATCTAAAGATTCAATTAAATGATAATTAAATATACAGCGAAATACATTCATATACATGCAAATGATACCATAATAGAGAGAACTTATATTTATGAAAGATGACACCAACTGGATGTAGACCAAGGATGTTCCACCCAACCGTAGACACCACTTCTCCAAATCTCAACAGCAGTGTCACCCCCAAGCCAAGGCTATGAATCCATAAGGATGGTTCCAGAGTGTACTTGGGTTCCCAAACCAGTTGGCCCTCACAAGTTTCCCAAACCAATCAACTCTCACAGGTTTCCCAAACCAGTCAGGTCTCAATATCTCACAGGCTTCTCAACTCTCACAGCAATCCAAGCACCCAGCTCTCTTCTACCCAGCTTGCACCACCCGAGAGAATGGACCTCCACCCTTCTCTGCCACGCAGCCCCTCAGGGAGTCTTTCTCCTTATTCGAGCTCCAGCGCAACTGGTCCAGAATCTCAATGCTGGAACTCTCGGGACTCGCATCTATGAGAAATGTTGGACACAGGCCAACGCATCTCAAACATGCAGGCCTCAAGTCACGGCTGGATCACACCAGCAACCACTACAGCCAACTATCTCGTGGCTAATTCTTCAGCAGTTCAGTTCCCTTTCCCAAGCCAAGACGCGGATGCAGTTGAGGATGGATCGATGGATGGGTAAGTGGGTGCATGGAAGTACATGCATGAAAGTGTGTGAGGGATAGAATGGTGTGAATGCAGAAGTGAAGGAGCGAACGAGCCAACGGCCAACCCCCCCATCATACCAGAGGCGGGTTTAAGTAACTTCGTGGGGAATCAAGAACCTCCTGGCCTTCCCCAAGAATCTCACGTAACCGATCCCCTCCCTTAGACAAAAAGGGTAATTAACATAGGGATAAACATTAAGCCCCTCAATCCCCCTCTCTTGTGGAATCATAGCCCCCTATAACTCTAGTCCTTGTCTGTCTAGCAACCAACAATGTGTTTATTATTAATAATGATCAAAACATTACATTTATTGGGCATACTGGACCTTTAATAATTGTTTGGGCACCCTGGCCTCTCAACATTGTAACAATACATTATTTAAAATGGGGGTTCAAAACCTGGGGTGTTACAAGTCCTAAATTTCTACATGAAAATTTGTAAAAGGAATGACTCTTTGGTGAATTAGAATGAAATAAAGGATTGTTTTATGTCTCATCTATCTTGATTATCATCTTGTTGTCTTTACTTCTGTCTCTGCATTTATTTCAGCAACTATTTTATTCAAAAAATCATATTTAAATGAATTTTCCAGCAAGCTTCTAATTGTAAAAATGACAAGCCTAAGCACTTGTAATCAATACTTGTGAGTTAGGATTTTATTTTTTATGGCTATAAACATAGGGTGACATTCCCGTCTGTTTTTCTTTAGCCAAGCGGAATCTGAAAATGCTTGAGTAAGATCATTTCATATATATTCCTCAACATTTATTTGGCGACCATACTGGGGAGATCTTCAATATCTCTTTGGTTGATTTTTATACTCAATTTTCATCAATACTTCTATTTTTCTTATATTGATTCTTTAACTATTTTATTTCTTAATGATTGTACATGTTGCAAGGCAGCCCAATATTGAGTCTGGTCTTCAAGATCAGACTAGCATTGCTTTGAATCTTCTTAACACCATTTTAAACACTGCCATTACCCGTGTTGAGATTAATCATTCATGGGCAGAAATTGAACGAGATATTAGTGCTCAAGAATGATTGGAAGCTAGACGTAGACAGCCTAGAAATCAGCAGTAACCTTCTTGTTTCTTCTTTTTGGCCTTTCTTTCATGTCCTTAGACTCCTTTACTTCTAGAAGAAGAAGAGGCTTATCACCTGAAATTAATCCTATTGTTAAAATAGGAAGAAGGAACGTTGTGTTATCTGCCCAACAAAGTGATCTAAGGAGAACTTTTTCTGATTCATCCAAGTCATCTTTCTTTTCCCCATCTATCATCCACAATATGGCATCTAGTGGTGGCTCTGGTGGCACGGGAAGTGCTTCCTCTTCTCAATCTTCATCTTCGTCAGTGAGTGGTAGCTTGTATAGTCACCATATCCCTATCCAATCTACCACTAACAACACCAAAGTTATTAAAAAATATGGGATTTTTCAATTTGAAGAAGACGCCACAACCACACCATGGCATGTGTCCTCTCCTCTTAACTTAGCACCTGCTACTCGTCCACTTCCTAAGTTCAAGGAGAATATTCCTAAGTTCTCGGGAAATAACATTGTCACTACAAACAAACACCTAGTGGAATTTTCTAATGCTTGTCATAACATAAGAGCCAATGACAATGATACTTGCATGCGCTTATTCGTCAATTCCTTGGAAGGAAAGGTTGCAGCCAATTTCTTTCACCTTCCTCCTAAAATTCTGTCTACTTGGGAGGAGTTAATATATTGGTTCAGATCCACGTATGGGCAATCTAAAAGCCTAGCCGAGAAGTTACGAGAATATAATAATGTCACCTATAAGGATGGTGAGACCATCAAGTCTTTCAACTTGCATTTCACTAAGCTATACAATCAAATACTTGAACTGATTTGACCTCAGAACCAAGCCGCCTTTATGTATTACTACAATGCATTACCTTCCCCCTATCGTCATAGGCTTGAATAAAAAGCCTTTGATAATCTTGGTTTCTCTCTGCATACTTGTTTAGAGTATGAAGAACATCTTGAAAGAATAGGTCTTCCCCATGGAGAATCAGTTAGACAGAAAGACATGTCCATCCTTTTACAGCTAGTCCAATATATGAACAATCGTATGATAGCATATGAGCAGAAAGGAGTTGTCTCACCTCTCACCCCTGGAGCTTCATCCTCTTCTGCACACCCCTTTAGAAATCTGGTTGAAAATCATTTTCAGCCTAAAGTTATCTTCCCTAGAAGTTGGTGTAACTTTTGCAAAGAACACCACGAGGAAACCACATGTGATGTAAAGAAGAGTGTCAGAGATAAGATCTTTGGTAAGACCATAAGTTATTATTGATGTCCTAGATTTTTCAGAGCGAGAAGATGTCATGGTCATCAATACTAGGAACAAAGCTTATGCTCCCAAGGGAAAATTTGATCCTCCCCGCAATTCTTCTGACCCGAGTTCATCCTCACCCACTGCTACTGTTCAAGTTCCTGAAAGTCAAGGAATTACTCCCCCTCTCCCCTCTTCCAAATACAACATCTTGAATCAGTTGGCCAATATCAAAGCAGATGCAACCCTTTTGGACATGGTTGTTGTCCCTAAACAGCAGATGCATCTAAAACAATTCATGGAAGGAAAATATTTTGTTGTAGCCAACCTTTCTGGCGAGGTAAATGAAGAGGATTCATCTATAAATAAAGTAGGTGTACATAACTTTAGATACCCTATAAAAAATCCCCCATTTTATATTTCTGTAAATATTATGGATAAGATTGCCCATTGTTGCCTCATTGATGGCGATTCGGGCCCAAGTGTGATGTTGAAGATTATTATGGAAGAGCTAGGCTTGTCCTGTACAAATGAAAACGCCAGAAGCATGCTCTCCTATAATATCCTTCAACAAACGACCATAGGTGAGATTAAAGATGTAACATTTGTTTTATGTGCACACCCTTAAATAAGGACAACCCTTAGTATTCAGGTAATCAATATGTCGGTAAGAAATTACTCAATTATCTTGGGAAGATATTAGAAAGCCTTAACAGGTGGATATCTCTCACTCGACGGGACACATTTATCCGTTCCTCGGAACAGTAGGAACATTATAGTCCTTAGAGAGGGAAGGATTTCACCTTACATAGAGAGTGTTCCACAGCCTAATGTAAACTATATCGAAGAGGACCTAGGAGTGTATTCCATATTTGTTGAGGAGGATAATATTCCTTTGGGACAAATCGATTTAGATGATGAGATGTGGCACATGCACTTTGATGGATCAAGCTCAACTGAAGGAAATGGGGCTAGAATTATCTTGGTCTCCCCTGTAGGGAAAATTCAGAATTTGTCCTACAGGTTGGAGTTTGCTTGTACGAACAATGTCACTGAATTCGAAGCTTTATTATTGGGCATTGAAAACGCCTATAATCTTGGTTGTGGTCACCTTTCAATTTTCGGAGATTCTAAGTTTGTTGTGAACTTGGTACGTAAGATACACTCTCCTAGCAACAAGTTGATGGAATGATACACCCAAACTGTTTGGGCGCTTATCTCGAACCTATTATCTTTCAACATCACTCACATTAAGAGGGAGTTGCATTCAATGGTTGATGGGTTAGTTGTCTTTGCAGCTTCTCCTAATCAACAACCTTTTCCTTACAAGCCTGATTGTTCTTTTCAATCTCTACATCCTCCACACATCCCTGACAATGTAGAATCTTGGTAGGCCCTCCTTAATGATAAGAGTGTTTGTGCTCTCATCCAAGACGAACCTCTTAAGCCTAAGGAAATTATATCCATAGAATACAACAAGATTCCTAAGGGATTGACTCCTCTTGAGAGTTCATTTTCATCGAGTGATGTAGGCAATAAAGAAAAACAGGAAGAAGAGGACTTAAGAAGGAAGGTAGCTGAGACCATTTCCTTGAACATTGGGGCACTTGAATCTTCAAAGAATGTTAAAATAAGTACCCAATGTTATGATAAAGAAGAAATCAGGTTTTCCAAGCTACTTGGTGGATTTCAAAATGTTTTTGGTCTTATGAGGATCTTCGTGGTTTTGATCCTAGTCTTACACAACATGCTACTCATATCAAGGAAGGCATGAAACCAGATAGGCAAAATCAAATACCTATTAACTCTGCATTTAAACCAACTTTTCAAAGGGAGTTGGAAAATTTTAAAGGCTGGGATTATTTTTCCATCCTACTCTGAATGGGTTTCCAATTGGGTACCTTTTCCGAAGACCATTGATCGTATTAGAACCTGCATTGGTTTTCGCACTTTTAGTCAAGCTATTATGAGAAATCATTTTTCTCCCCTCAATATGGAAATGATTCTGCAGCAGTTTGTAAGGTCACAGCTGAGGCCCTTACTTGAAAAAAAGTTGGGCTATAGTAAAATCAAGGGGAAAGGGGCAGATGTTCACAAAACCACTCTTATCACAAATTGGGGTACCATGACTTATAAACGCCTACCTTCTAGCTTACCTAATGCAAGTACCACTTTTAAAATACATATACACACAACTCTTGATGAATCGGTCAGTATCCATATCTATCTTGATGATCTAATTGTGTACGTTAAAGGACTGATAATTACCTCAGAGTTCCAAGTGTTATTTTTGGGTCCCTTCAAAATTGCTTTTGTCCTGGATACTAACTCTTACATTCTAAAGGATTTACAGGAGCAATTGTTCTCCTACAGCACTAATGGCTCTTGCTTGAAATATTGCGAGGGACCAACGTGAAAAGTTCTAATGTTGTTTGGTTTTTCTATCTACTAGTAACCTAGCTCTGCCTTCATTTTTGGGCTTTTTCTTTTTTGCCTTACAGTAGTATGATTTTTTCTTTCTGTTTTAAGCATTTCCTATTGTTTTTACATTTCTGTCAATCTTATTTATGTTGTTTTAATTTTTGGCAACCTTATTCTGTAAGGATCTCTATTTCTTTGTCATCTTTTTAATTGATTTTGGTTGAAAATAGGATGTTGGATCAGTTATGCCACAGTGACACTCCTGTAAGATATTGTTGGTCGATAGCAATCAAGCTTACACAGTTGTTCTGATGTTTCCTCTGAAGGTGTACTTGAATTTGTTATATGCTTTCACTGTTGTATTATAAAGAGATTGGTTATCTCCCGCTTCTTCTTTCCATTTCTTCATCCATCTGAGAAATAAAAGAGCAAGTCCATTAATTTTTCTCCTTGAAATAAAGAGCAAAATTTGGATTGAATTATTATGCATGCAGGGATAAACCCCTTCATACTTAACATTTTTCATAAGTTATTCCCAAATCCTCGGTCATTTTTCCATTAAATCCTCTCACTTCCCCCTATTGCATAATCTTCCTGGCTATATCTTCTTGACCTGTTTCTCTTGGTATGCGAAACCATGAGTTCTGAGTTCTAAATCTGTTGAAAACAAATTTCCCTTTGGAGTCGCCAGTTTGTTGACGATTAAAATCGCAACGAGGTTTTTGCCCGCAAAGTATTGCTAGAGCCAATTATTATAAGCTAACAATATAAATAATACTAGTAGGTGGGACCCCCTTGTAGATTGGGAGATAATATATGGCTCTTATTTGATGTTTGTGCCACTGTTCAACATTTCTTACATGGTTGATGAGATCTTGTTTTTATTGGCAATGCATAGGGCTTATTATGTGTTGGTTCAAATGGCGACAATTGGATGATGGATAAGGCATGTTATGTGTGTTTTTTTATACTCAAGGCTCAAATTTTATGTTACAATGACCTATGTTATCCATTGTTATCATTGCTATATGTTCTTGGATCCATTACTGGGACACCTGCACAAGAGACATGTTAGTAATAATATATAAGAGCAGTGGGAAAGAAATAATAGCAATGTAGCAAAATGCAAAAGAAAGGAATTAAAACTATGCTAATATATTACTCTACATCCATTGAAATTGAAGTGATCGTAGTTAATCCTAGCTAACAAGTTAATAGCTATGTGATTTGATTGAGTTATATGAAAAATGGTTGATTTATGTTATGGCATAAGTTGGGAATGGATAAATGTGATATGGGTCACGTTATTGGCAATTAGTGGGTGATGGTTTCGATACATGGTTTAATTGAATGAGTTAATGGGAAACTGGATGGTGTGTACTAAGGAATTAATTAACTGGGGGTGGAGGCGACATGCATTTACTACATGTCACTCTTACTCTTTCCACTGGCCACCACCCTAGTCGGGCTATTGTTCAACTATGTTTGTTGTAGTTAAGCTCTGAATTTCAAGCAGAGGAAGAACCGCTCGGCCAACTCCCATTTTTAAGGTGCTCTTGATTACAGGTATGTCTTTTTGCCATCCATGAATTTGCTCTGGTTATGAAACATATAGTGGCTCGATATGTATGGGTTTGTGCTTTCCTTAAGTCTGGAAATTGTGCAAAGTGGTGATATTTCTCTGAAATGGATGGTTGGTATGGGTTTCATTGCAGTAATGTTGTAGTCACAGTGTTATTGGTTGTTCTAAGTATTAGCAGCCATAAAGGCTCTCTGTCATCCTTGTTGGTTTAGTTGGAGGGTTTCATTTGGTCTAGGGTGGTTGGTTGTCTTCACGCATTTGTATCACCATACCTAGTCTTTGGTTGTTATGGGGTTTATTGGGTTTGAAATGCCTTGTGGCACTGCGCTTTGCTTCACTTGGGTATGGGTTGTTCATGCTACTAAAGGTTGCGCAGTGGGTTATATTGCTTCTTCTCGGCTCTGTTTCATCTCAACGTTGTTATTTGGTTGGTTGGGAGAGCCACGAGGGTTATACCCTACATGTGTTAAGTATATTTACAAGGAAAAAATGGAGCCATGCTCCTCTGTTCCTAGCCTCTCCTGTCACAGGAATTGTCACCTTGTCCGTGAAGTCAATTGTGTTATACCCTGTGTGTGCACCGTTGGTCTCAGATGTTTTCACCAATGAGAGGAGTCCACTTTAGTCTCCCTATGTTGGTCCACAGAGAAAACCCTTGATTTCTCAAGCCCGAATGTTGATAGAGGGGACCGTTATGGCCTGTCGGGTATACTGTTGGTTGTTATGGATTGGTGGTGTATTGTCAACAAAGTTGATTACTGGCTCACCCCGTTGATTATGTGACAGTGGTGTTGGTCTTGGTATCTAGTCACTACATTTGTTATTATAATTGAATGGATAAGCTTAGCATGGTTAATTGGATGATTTGTTAAATCAAATACACAGTCGTTGTCCTTGTGATTATTGAATTGATAACCCAACACTATTTTTAATTGATTAAGCCACATCATTGCTTCATGCGTGATGCGTGGGTATGTGTGGTGTTCCTATAGCATGTTAGGTTGAGTTGTTGATTATTATGATTGTGTATTTTAATTTCCATGGGAGTATTGCATTCGTAGTGATTATGGTATGGCCATCCACTATGTATGCTATGGATATTATTGGTTACGCCCTCAGAGATGGTCACGGGTTTTTTTTTTTAAATGGTTTTGTGTCCATTTGATCAATTTATGGGATGAGATCAGGCTTATTGTTGCTACCTCACTATATTTACTGATAGCCCAACATTATGTTTGTTTAGATTCAAAGTAGTTGGACCTGTGCAGTCACATAAGTGCTCTTGTGTTTTGTCGAATGTCTGCATGTTCCACGGCATAATATGTGTTAAATGGTGATTGTTACCTATGAGTTTAAATGACAAGTCAAGGTCTTTGCATTTAAAATATTGATGGATGTATGTGGTTGTCCGTTATGTGTATTGATGAATATCATGTTTCCTAGCAAAGATAAGCACATGATCTATGACAGTATAATTTCATTACAATCTAATTATTAAATGAATTGAGGGATTAAATCGGGCATGCTTTATGTGTCTGTGTTGATGGAAGGTGGTTGATTTTGGATACTGAACAGAGTGGAATTAAGTGATTGTTTATTCATTTGGGAATTGTCTTAAAATATTAAATGGATAAATGAGAAAAAACAGAGCTCCTCTACAGGTTTTGGTGGGATGCATATTGTCTTGTTTGATGACACTGTTTTAAATATTTTATTTCGAACAGTCGGCAAGTTAATGCACAGAATTGTTTGAACTGTACACAGTAATTATTTTTTGGGTCACAATGGTCATTTGGTTGGGTTATTTCCTTTTACAGAATGGTTTTATGGATTACTTAATTAGTTTATGAACTGTACCAACTCTCTTCCCTGTCATTATTTCGCTTTTCGCTGATTACAACCTCATCGCCTTCCCACATTCATTTTTCATGCCCTGTTCTAAAATTTAATTACAGTCAAGAAGAATTATGTATTGAAGCAGTTTGAAGTCGCGCTTTCTTGGTTGGATTACAGTGATATTTTCTTTGATTTGTGTTACAGCTGATTGTTGTGGTCTTTGAGCAGTAACCATGTTTAGGTAGAGGTAATTGGAACAGAGGCCCAAGAAGGCCAAGATTCTCCATACACTTTGACGTTGACTCACAAGAGTTAGGTCAGTTGTTTCAGGCCGTATTTTTCAATTGGATTGGGAAAGGAGTGGTCCAACCTAGGCTTGAAGGGCCTCCTTTCCAAGCTCCACAAGCCCCTGGTATACCCGTTCCCCCTCATGTCTCATTGCAACCCGAGGTTCTTGAAAATGACAGATGTCAAGAGATTGTCCACCCGACAGTCTCCCAACATCGTGGCTGGCCCATTTTTTCTTTACCTGCTCCCCCGCCTGTTAACCAGATTGCCCAAGTTGCACCTGTCCACTCACCAGTTCAGTCTTCTCATGCTAGCAAAAGGTTGAAAATCGAGGCCCACCATTCCCTTGACAAAGGAAAATCCATTGTTGCCCCTTCCTCACCCTCCAATGGCTCTGATAAATTCGTGTCTTCCAAGATGCATTTGAGGGATGATTGTTGTCATGTGATCAGCGATATTAGGCCTAAAGGCTCAGCGCAGCCAAAGGCAAACTCAGAAAAATCGAAGGGTGACAGCAATAATCAAGAAAAGATTGCATCTCAGAGTGGGAAATATGGTTTTTGAGTTTTCATGTTATTTATTGTTTATGACAGTTGACTTCAGAAGTTTTGGACAACATGTTTTCTTTGGATATATAAGTAAATTTATTTTTTTTAAATAATTTCAAATATCAATGAGCTAAATTGTCAAATGTTAATGTGAGGATGGGAGTCACAAGGAGGGGTGTTTTGCTTAATTAATTAGTTATGTTATGATTGTTAAGAAGCTAAAGGGAGTCACAAGGGGTCCCACCTATTAGTTATTATTTATTTATAACCCTTATTATTATTATTACTTTTCCCCCTAACTAAAAAGTTGGTTGAGTCTTTAGTTAACTTAACTAATGAGGTAGTTCAACTACTTCAACCAATTCTAATTTGCTTAAAGGCAAAAGGAAAGGGAGGAACAAGGGAGGATAGAAGGAGAAGCATTCTAAGGTTTTCTCTTTGACTTTATGCTAAGATAGTTCAGTTTTCATTCATTCCTTAATTTATCACAAGCCTAATTCTTTTTTATGATAGCAGGGTCTTATTGTAGACAACAAGATTCAGGGATGAATTACATCATTCAGACACTTGCTTTTCAGAGGTGTTGATATATCTTTGATGGTCTGTGTAGACTTGTCTATTTGTGAATTAGTTTCCATGACTGACAAAGGCTATTGTGCAGAGTCGAGTGGGAAGCAATCCGTGGCAAGTTGATCCATCTTTTAGAGTTCAGTTTTTTATTTTATATCAAAGGTCCTTTTGTATGTTCCATCGGGGATGTCTAAATTTAACTTTAGTCCGGAATTTCTGCATGAAATTTTGTAAAAGGAATGACTCTTTGGTGATTTGGAATGAAATAAAGGATTTCTTTATGTCTCATCTATATTTATTATCATCTTGGTGTCTTCACTTCTGTCTCTACATTTATTTCAGCAACTATTTTATTCAAAAAATCATATTTAAATGAATTTTCCAACAAGCTTCTAATTGTAAAAAAGACTAGCCTAATCACTTGTAATCAATACTTGTGAGTTAGGATTTTATTTTTGATGGCTATAAACATAGGGTTAAATTCCCATCTATTTTGCTTTAGCCAAGTTGAATCTGAAAATGCTTGAGTAAGATCATTTCATATATTTTCCTCAACACCACCCAAGGCTTCCTCTATCACACCCTTGACATGAGGTCATTTCCCTTTGTGGGAATTAGGAATGGGAGTATTTACACACTTCAAGGCTAGCATAGTGCCAAATATTAACTATTTTAGATGTGATAAGGGCCAGGGAAAAATTGTAAAACAAACTATAAGTAGACTTTTTGGTGCTCCCACACTTGTTTTCACCATAGAGACACCCATAGTCAAAAACATTCATGGATATCCCCTTGTCATAGCTTCAACGGGGGTGGGATTCATCCAAGCCTTTGAACAAAATCTCAAAGATATGGTCAAAGAACTTGAGGACTATAAGGACAAAGTCAATATCCTAGAGGAAGAAGCAAAATTTTACAAATGTGATAGAACAATAATTTTTGAGTTCAAAACATGTTCCAGATAAGTGCAAGAATAATTTCATGCCATAGTCAAACAATTGTATACTGAATTGCAGCAATTCCAAGGTCTAACTTCCCAAATGATAACATTTTTAAACCAATTCAAAGAGAACCCCAATGCACCGACAGAACTTCCAAGGATGTGTGACAAAGAAAATCAGTTGAACTACATAGCACTTATGAATTTCTAGAGAACTGGGGAAGAACTAGAGAAGAACATAACAGATTTAGTTAGCAACTGCACAAAACTTCACACAATTGTAGAAAGGATAAGTGATAGGTGAAAATTTCTCAATATTGGAGATATGGGTAAACCAAGATTAACATAGCATATTCAAATAGAACTGGAGGTAGCAATACACTCTAGAGAACTATCTATAGGGATACCCCAGAGAGTGACCAACACAATAATGAAAGAGCATTTCGTGGTGCCCTCCAAAGATCGAAATTTGATAAGATCTTTTTTTATCACATTAAAAAGATATTAAAAAATGTCATAGGACTCAACCATTTAAGGAGTTACATTGGAGATCGTGTAGTTCACAAGGATAATATCAATCCTCG
>SNQJ01S0023969.1:30792-47026 GCA_010110895.2 Picea sitchensis
CTTTCTGGCGGCATCCCAGGCAACTCCTCTGGAAATACGTCCGCAAACTCCTTCACCACCGGAAGGTGTTCTAGACCTTCTGCTACTCCCTTTTCGTTTAGCGCAAGGATCGCATAAAGCTTGCACCCCTTGCGCATACTCTTTCGTAACCGTAAGGAAGAGACGAACCTCATGGATACTCCCTGGTTCCATCCTACAATCACCGAGCTCTGTCCTTCATCATTCACCAAGCTCAACCGTTTCGTCTTATAGTTGAGTATCGCCTCATGCGATTCCAACCAATCCATACCAATCACAACGTCATAAGACCCTAAGAGCGTGATGTACAAGTTGACCCTCGTGACAAACTCTCCCAGGTTAAGGGCACAACCTGTAACCTTTCCTCCGACCTTCTATTTGGCTCCCGAAGCCATCTCCACGAAGCTAAACTCGTCCTGTTCGACTGCCTTGACCTTAATCCTTTTTAGCGCTGCACCAGAAATGAAACTCTCAGTAGCACCTGGGTCTATCAAAATACTAAGGGTCTGGTCAGCGACGGTACCTGTCGTCTCGAGAACAATCGACTGGTGCTCTGCCTGGTGGTTATTCACCGCTGCGTGAATCCGATGGGCCTTGCCCATATCTCCCATTGTAGTGGGTCTGGCTGATCCGGATGCTCTGGTCCTATCCACAGGACAGTCGCGCTGGTAGTGTGGCTCCCCACACATCCAACACCCTTTCTTCGGCCCAGTAGTCCTGGTACCCAAAATAGAAGATGACGACCCACTGGCCTGGAAACCTGGTCTATTCTGCTGAACATGCCTAAACTGCTGCTGTTGCGGGCGACGTTGTTGCTGCTGCTATGGTCCTCGGTAAGGTGTCCGCTGCTGAGGCGGTAGTCAACGTGGTGTAGCAAAAGTGGATCCCCTCTGGAAGCCACGATACCCCGGCATGTGTCTCGCTAGTGTCTGCTGCTGCGGCGTACCAGATGAACCCTGCCCTGCAGGTCTCGCTGGAGTCCTGGTCTGTCCCCCACTGATAAGCTTCTCCTCTACTATGAGGTCCTTTTGGACAACGTCGTGCAAGGTTTGAGGCATCAGAATCCTAACCTTTGCACGTAGGCTGCCGTTAAGGCCAAACACGAACCGATTGACCTTGACCTTCTCAGTGTTCAGGTGCGGAGCATACCGGAGCAGCTCCATAAAACGTGCCTTGTACTCAGGCACGGTATGACCTCCCTGTCGCAAGGCGTTGAAATCATTGAGTTGACGCTCAATGAATTCCTCAGAAATATACCTCTCTCGGAACCGTTCCTCGAACAGTTCCCATGACACGTCTTCAACGACCATGTTTAGCTGCGGCATGAGCATCTTCCACCATAGAAGAGCGCTCCCCTTCAGTTGAAAGACCGCCATGCGGACCTTCATGTTGGAGGTATAATCGCGAAGTGCGAAGCACATCGCCATATTCTCCAACCATGCATCGACGGCTACGTCGTCCAGGGCACCAAAGAACTCGAGAAATTTCACCTTCTCGAGTTCACGGTGAATGCTACCTGTAACGGTCGGTGCGCGCAGCGGAACCTCAGCAGGTGTTGGCGCCCTGGCCTCATCTCTGTCCAATCTGTTGATCAGCTCCTCGGACATGCGCTGGAAAGATCTCATCATCCCCACAACATCGGAAACTGCAAATCTGCTCCTATCTTAGGACCTGCTCGCCTCCCTGGGGGTTAGATCCCTCAGGCGTGGATGCTGCTGGAGGCGTCACGCCTCCTCCCCTAGCACCCCGTCGTCTGCCTCTACGGCGTCCTCTAACCATGATTACCTGCACACACACAATCAACTCAATCAGCAACAGAATAATCAATACAATCATGTCAACGGAAGTCGTAGCGAATCCCAAGTCGCGGGTCGAACCCGCTCTGATACCATATGTAACATCCTCCTCGTTACGACAACCATTCTAGTAACAGGTGCAAGAATTTTTATTTTTTTTTGTTTAAGGTGTGTGCGTGCATGTAGAAGTAACAACACACTTAATTGTACGACGCCCCTCAACAACCAACAAGACGCAACCACGACAAGGAAAAACTGAAGGCATACAACGAGTAATCTGCAACAATAGACGATCACAGGCATAAGGCGCACAATGCAGCATTAAGACAGACTGGGGGTGCACAGTAAGAACACAGAGGGAAGACTCTAGGCGTTAGGGTTACTATTTCTACACAGGAAAGCAGGGCATTTAGTCTTATGTCTTCTCGAAAGAAGATTACACAGGCTCCTGGTCGACTGCTCAGGCAGAAACTAGTAACCCGACCTAGAACCAGACACAAGCAAGACGAACACGACAAGATGACCCCGACATATCACAGTGACCACAAGCAATAAACGCCCCTAGAAATAAGGCGTACAACTAGCAACTGTAAGCAGAAAACGACACCAGGTGTTAATGTACAGTGCAGTCTCAAACGGAAGAATCCAACAATAGAGTTTACTATTTCTACACAGAAAAGCAGGGCTTTTAGTCTTATGTCTTCTCGAAAGAAGATTAGACAGGCTCATGGCCGACTGCTCAGGCAGAAACTAGTAATCTTTGTCAGGTGTGTCGCAGGAGTGGAAACCCTGCCTTTAAAGGGCCCGAGACTCTTGATACGACACATGATTCCTTACACAGGAAAATCACTCACACAGACATATATACTAAGGCGCCAAGAGGGGTCTATACCCCGCCCGACTCAACAGATCAAACAGCTAACTAAAAACTATCAAGTACAACATAACAAGAAGGACGGCTACGTCCCTGGCGGAAAGCGCGTGACAAAAAGGACTCTGACAACGGAACCCATGTTCAACATTAATCAAAGACTCAACAACCCTCATTTACTAACTCCGTGTAATTTAACGCATATAAATCTGGGGCATTCCACTAAGCAAGTCTTATCAATGTCAAGAGACTACACTAACATCACAATAAGATAACCATATCATCTCCTTTCTAATTACAATAGCATTGAAATAAATAATGGTTATACGTTTCCACTCTAATCTTGCCATCTTGTTTATAAGGTAAGAACAACACAATTCCTATTTCAACAATACATTACAATTACGAAATTTATAAACAATATTTCCATGACATCGGTATGCCATAACATTTTTCATTCACCTATAGCAATAAAATTATCATCATATTTGAATATTTCAATAAACCATCATATTTATAGTTGACAAGCTATAACAATTACAATATTTTAAATGACATTGTTTAAATAGCAGTATTTTAAAAAGGGGCCCTATATAAAGATATTTACAATGTCACATCTAAAATATCAATATTAAAAGGACTAAAGTAGCATCATAATTAAATAACATCAAGTATACAAGTAACTTCATGTTGAAAATTTGACAATACCATCACCTATTTAAAAATGGCAATATGTAAAGATAACCATATTAAAATGTCAAATATTTAAGGAGGACATTATTCAAAAAGGAGAAAGATAAAAACGTTAAAAAGACAATAATTAAAAATCATAATAATTCGATGTCAATAAGTGGAAGGACTTCTTCTCACAGTATTCGAAATACAATTTGATGGGTCACCATGAGAAACTAAATCAATGGATTTCCTTTTAAATCGGACTGCAAAGAAAATTAAACATTTGATAGTTCCTCAACGATTTAGCATTACCTTTTTATTGTAATGATCGGCTGACAAAAGGAAATCAAAATAGGCATCCAACGCTAGCCATTATTAGAGAAGAACATGAAAACCATAATATTAAACCCTAATATTAGAACCATAACACTACAGCGATGACATCAGACCAATATTAAATGATAATCAACATTTACACGACAACATTTACATGCCAGAACATTTACACGGCAGTATTTAACACACCAACATTGAACACGCCAACATTTACTCGGCAATATTTAACCCTAAAAATAAATGATAAAAAGCACGCGCTAGGATTTGGACAGCCAGGATTGGGTGGTTTCTCAGCGAATTTATAGAGGTCCCAAAAGGCAATACTGCAGAAGGTACATGCCCCAGGAACCGCGCAGGCAAGGCACGTGCAGATGGCATGATGCCCAAGTCAAAAGAGAACGCAGACCCGAAAATGGAAATTCCAAGGTGATGATGCTCAGTCTGAAGAGAATCACGGACCCAAAAGAAAAACGCAAAGGCAATGATGCCCTGTCTGAAGGAGAAACGCAGGAAACCACATGGGGAAAGCCCGAACGCCTTGTTGGACCGAACTTGACACTCTACTCAGCGAAATTTGCAACAAATTCGAAAATGAAATGCCCAACGCTGGTACAGGAACGAACATCATTCCTTCAGCACATTCAGTCACAGTAAAAATGCAGGCAAACGAGTATACAGGACGCAGTAATGAAAAAGACAGGCCAACGACTTTACAACCTTCTGGATCAAGAACAAACATTGGCATTCGAATGGAAAATAGCTTGGCATTCATCATAAAAACGCAGTCCCCAGTAGATAAACGAAATTGAAAGGATAACGGAATGGCATATAGATTGCAAGTAGATGGGTTTACCCTTAACACGCAGACCCCGATGAAAAAAAAAAATGAAATGTAGTGAGGCCCAGTCTGGGAGAGAACGCCCACATAACAATGGCTTATTGCCATTAAATGAAACGCCCAAATAACAGTTGAAAAAAAATGCCCACCGTAATGATAAGAACGCCCAATACCTACTGCCCAACGCATACAATGAAAGTCAAAATGCCCAAGATATCGGCAAAACCCAGACCAATAAAGCATTAAAACGCAGATAAAAAAACGCCCCATATATCGGTAAAAACGCAGAACATTAAAGCATTTTAGACGCAGATCAATATGCCCCAAATATCAACAAAAACACAGAGCATTAAGGCATTTAAAACACAGATCATTCCAGAATACAACAATTTCCATTTCAGATAAATTCCAGATTGCAGGGATAACTAATAAAGACGAATTATCGGAACACAATGATAGCAAATTCAGAATATCTACCCCAACCAAGGGTTTCCAGAACAATAAAACTGCAGCATACAAAAACGAACCACACCAGCTGAAGCAACATCTTATAAATACATCATTCGCCTAAGAGGATAACTAGGCAGTATACGCTACCGGAATTTAAATCATACCGTTGCCTCTCGCCCGCTTCGGAAGACGTCCCGCGCTTCGTGCCGCGTCCCGCGCTCCTTGCCTCTCCCGCTCGCCTACCGCAGAAAGCTCACCGGTACCTCCCAGCTAAACGCTAGGGGTACTCTGCTTCCCCCTTAGCCCCCCGAGCCGCAAAGGGGCCACACAAGATCCAGAGATAAGACTAGCTTCTCAGCTCGCCTCCAAGGCTGAGCTACCACTCTAAAACCACTGAGATAAACCCAACTCCTCACAAGTAATCCGTCAAGCCTCAATCCGGCAGTGTAACATTACGCTAACCGTTCATCCCTTCTTCCTTCTTTTCCCCTTCTTTTATAGAAATTTGAGACCCACCTACTTTCCTAAATCATTATTAAATTAATTTTTAATGACAAACCTCTAAACATTCTCTGTCGTCCAAGTGTCACTCATCCCCCATGGTTCTCCAAATTAATTTCTTTAATTTTAAAAAAAAGACTCATTTCCCTCACTCCCCCTAAAGTCTCTCCTAAAATTACTCCTAGGGTTCCTAGATCCCCTCTCATGCTTTTAATAACTTTACTAAAATGAAGTTTCTGAGTTTTAGTAACTCCTTAAATGTTGATTCCTTTTCGCTTTTTACCCTATGTCTCCTACTTTCCATTATTAAGTTTCCTTTATTACAAGTTCCTCATTTCTATTTTTTTTTTATTTCTCTCTTTTATTATTATTATTTTTTTTTTTGTTAAACCCAAAATGATAAATGTGCTTAATAGACTTTTCAATATATTTTTAAAATCCTAAATTTTTATACTCCCATTCTTTAATAATTTTAATTCTTCTTTAAATTTAAAAACCCTGGGTTTCAATTAATTTATCCCCCTCATTACTTTACCCCGCTTTAGTTTAAGAAGACTTTAACTAACACATAGGAGGGTTTTAGTTTACGCCCTTATGTTTAATTTTGTAGGATCTCTTCTTAGGGCTTATCATAATTTTATCTTTGAGATGTTTTAAATTTTGGCTTAGATTGAACTAGGCGACAAGTCATTAGGGGATTCATTTTAAGAATTTTATCAGGGGTTAAGGTCTTAGGGTCATCTAGGTTGTCTCATCATCATCATCCATGTGACGTGCCCTTCAGGATGCACTACGTGCTCCAAGGGTGCCACTCGGCTCGTGTGCTTCTGTTGCGCGACGTGCCCTTCAGGATGCACCACGTGCTCCAAGGGTGCCACTCGCTGACTTGTTTTTCTTTGCGTGACGTGCCCTTCAGGATCCACCACGTGCTCCAAGGGTGCCACTCGCTGACTTGACGGATTGGTAGACATCTATAACCCCTGGAGTTAACACTCCGCCAGGTGAGCTTGTGGGAGACTAAGGGATCTAAGGAATAAGGCCCCCGCCTTATTGCGCGCCCCTTAGAATCATCGTGAGTGAATGTCGCAGTCTGCCCTCGTGGCATCGTGGATCCTCTCGAACTAGGTAATCGTTAACCTACAGTGCGAGCCACGGTGGGAGTGCTAGTAGGCTGTGGCAGGGCTGCTGTCCACACCTCTCCCTCAACCTCTCTGGAAATCATGTGTGGCCCCTTTACTCCATATGTGAGTCTTGGTCGGCAATCTATCGTCAGCCTGCATCATCAACAATCATGTCAGATCATGTCAACAATAATCATAAAATCAATAACATATCATCAAAACAAAGCCATATCACCGTAAATGAAACAACCCAAATAGCCCACTCCCTGACTCAATCCGGAGTCCAAGGGAGTTCCACCGATGCCTCTGCATACTCAAGGTCTGAAACCCTGCACACTCAATGAAACTGAGTCAGCAACACCTATCTACATCAAGGTAGTAAAAACATCCTGTCATTTAACTTAACGCATCATAATGAAGGAAAAAGTTTTTATCATCATAAAAATCCAGATCACTTGCGAGCAAGTGTCCTCAAAGAATAAGTTTTGTAAGTGCGCCAGAGCGGGATGTTACAAATTGGAAGAGGTTGTAGTGTGCCAGGATATTTCGCTGTTTCTCCCTTGTTGCATTGACACACATCACATTCAGCTACAAAATTGTGAACGTCTTGTTTCACACCATCCCAGAAAAAAGAAATTTTGACCCTGTCATAGGTTTTGGTAAACCCGGAGTGCCCAGTTGTGGGTGTATCATGAAGCTCAGAAAGTACCGTGGATTTAAGTTTTGACTATTTACTTAAATACAAAGGGCCTTTCTATCGAAGCTCATCATGGAGCCAAGAGTACCCTGGGGGGACTGAAGAATTGGACTGCAATTGTTGTATCAGATGCGAACTTTTGGGATCGTGTAGCCATTCCTGGAGAACGACTTGGAGCCAATCTGGTACAATGAAAGAGAGAGAAAAAAGGGATCCTTCGTCTTCATATTTTTGGGAAAGTGCATCCGCAACCACATTGTCTTTTCCTTTCTTGTAAATGATCTCATAATCATATCCAAAGAGCTTAGTCACCCATTTTTGTTTCTCTGGGGAGGAAATGAGTTGTTCTAGAAAATACTTGAGGCTTTGATGATTTGTCTTAATTTGGAAGCGTTTCCCCAATAGATAAGGGCACCACAGATCAACGGCATGCAGAATAGCCAACATTTCCTTTTCATAGATTGATTTTCCCAAGTTTCATTTAGAGAGTTGTTTGTTGGTAAAGGCCAAAGGTCGACCCTCTTGCATAAGGACAGTGACAATTCCTTTCCCTGAAGCATCACATTCCAGGACAAAGATCTATGTGAACTCAGGAAGGGTTGGGACTGGAATGGTGCACATGGCCATATTCAAGGTTTGAAAGGCTTGAGCAGCTGCTAGAGTCCAAGTGAAATAATTATTTTTAAGGAGTTCAGTGAGAGGCGCCGCAATCTTTCCATAATTCTTAACAAACTTGCGATAATAACCTGTTAAGCCCAGAAATCCACGCAATCTTTTGAGAGTCTTTGGGTGAGGCCAGTATTGCATAGCTTCAATATTTTTAGGATCCACCCTGGCGTCATCCTTTCCAACAAGATGACTCAAGTACTTGACTTCCGAGGCACCAAAAGCACAATTAGATTGTTTCAGGAAAAGTTGGCGTTGAGAGAGTAGATGGAGAACTCGATTCACATGAGAAAGATGGTATGTCTAGGTTTTTCTATAGATGAGGATATCATCAATGAAAACTAAGACAAAATGACGGATAAAAGGACGGAAGACATGGCTCATGAGGCTTTGGAAGGTGGAGGGGGGATTACATAAGCCAAAGGGAATGACCAAAAACTCATAGTGGACCTCATGAGTTCTAAAGGTAGTCTAAGGAATGTTTGCCTCTTTCATATGGATCTAGTGGTAGCCAAAATGAAGATCAATTTTAGTAAAGAACTGGGCGCCACTCAATTCATCCAATAGGTCATCAATGACAGGAATGGGAAATTTGTCTTTAATGGTGAGTTTGTTGAGGGCACGGAAGTCAGGACACATGTGCCAAGAATTTTATTTCTTCAAGACCATGACCATAGGAGAAGAGTGGGGGATCTTACTAAGGCAGATAACGCCTGTGTTAAGAAGTTCTAGAACCATTTTCTCAATTTCATTTTTTTGGGAAAAGGGGTGACGATAGGGACAAATATTAGGAGGATGACTTCCTAGTACCAGGGGAATGGAATGATCATGAACACCACGGGAAGGAGAGAGTCCTTGGGGAGTGGAAAATACCAGTTGATGTTTAGAGAGGATGGATTGGAGGTCTTGCGGCACAGAGGCTGTCTCGGTTGCTTGTATGGCATGGAGTTGGGAAATAACGGCAGAATGGCCTTTTTTGAGCAGCTTTTCCATGCGATGGGAACTAAATATTTCAGGTGAACCAGTGGTGATGCCTTGGAACTTATATTGTTGGCCCTCATGGTCGAATTGCATGGTTAATTACTTAAAATCCATGAGAATGGGACCCAAAGTCCTTATCTAGTCTGCACCCAACACAATGTCACAATCGCCCATGTCGATAGCAAACATATGATATTTAAGGTGGTAGTCACCAATTTGGAGACGCAAATTTTCACAACGCCCTCTACATTTCATGGAGCTACCATTGGCAATGATGATTTGGAAATTATTGACTGCATGGATATAGCAATGGATTTCTTGGGCAATGTGGTGATGAATAAAATTATGGGTGCTTCCACTATCAACAAGAATGATGACCTTCCTATGCTTGATGTAACCAATTAGATTGAGGGTTTGGGGGGTAGAGAAGCCAGTGAGAGAATTTAGGGAAATGATTGGTTCTACTTCGAGAGGGTCTGAGGGAGGGGTTATGTCAGTGGGTTCAGGTGACTTAGACATAAGGGGAGTTTCAACATCTTCTTCTGAAATATCCTTCGACATGGCCATAAAAAGATTTTTTTCCTTACACGTGTGGCCCGGAAAATATTTGTCATCACAATTATAACAAAGACCTTTGAGTTGGCGTTCATCCATTTCAGCCCTGGTCAATTTTTGGATCTTTAGTGGAGTAGAAGGAGTAGTGGGATTTAATGGTTTAGTGTGAGGAATAAAGGGGGGTTTCTGGTTTTGAGAAGAGACAACCTGTTGTGATTCCTTAGCTCTTTTAGTAGCCTCCACCCAACTCTGAGGTTGAGCCATGAGGACATGGGCACGAATCTCATCTGTGAGGCCACTGATAAAACATTCTCGGAAAAAAGCATCAGACATGCCCTCTTTATGAAAAGCCAGTCGCTCAAAAGAAGCTATAAAGTCTTCTATTGTTCCAGATTGTTTCAACTTTTTCAAACGACCTAAATGGTTGGTGTCAATGTCAAAGAATTCATAAAGCTCTACCACAAAGTGTGTCCAAGCAATATACCCTTGACGATAATTTTTTCTCCATTTCCACCATTGCCAACGTTCTTGATCTAGATGGAGAACACCATACCGAAGTTTGGCCAAATCATTTGTAATGTCATACAAAGAGAAATAATGTTCCATTTGAGTTACCCAACTAGTGGGATCTGAGCAATCAAATTTGGTAACATCCACCCGTGGAAGGCGTAGGTCACGCTGAAAGTGATGGGGCTAAAAATTATGGGAATAAGAGGAATTTTCAGCTTTGGTATGCAAAGGTGGGTCAGATAAAGGGGGATCTGCAGGGATATGTAGCTTGGTGCAAATCATCGAAATGACAGATTCAAGTTGGGTAGTCATGTCTTGTTTGAGGTCTTCTTTGATTTTGGTGATTGATGTGGTGATGGAGGAGTGCATGTTTTGATTGATGGTGGAAATATTGGCACTGAGTTGTCTCACTTCTTGTTGGGTCTCTGTGAAATTAGATTTCAAGGTATTGAAGCGAGATGCAAAGTCTTGGCTACAAGTATGGGCCATGATGACGAGGGAACTGAAAAGGGGCAGGCAGGGTCAAAAATTTTGTTGAAAAATAATAGGTATGAATGTGATAAGGGCGAAGAGATAAATCCAATGGAATAGGTCTCAAATAATTGTGAAAAACTTTCCAAAATTTGTTTTTTCTACACTTGCGGAGTTATACTCTGGTCTGAAGAATACTGCAGTGATGAAAAGCCCAAATTATTAACCGGGAAGAAATGTGTAGTGATTTGGCAACTCGAACACAGTTGCACGACAATAGATCTTGTATTTTTTATATTTTCCTTCCATCCCCAAGGGTTAGGTATTCAAGGGTTCTACAGACAAGGGTTTTCCCTGTGTTATAGCTCTCTGATATATGTGCGGGGTCCAACAATAGTACTCGACCCAATATCTCAGGGCACTAACTAAGGAGGCTAGACCATGCCCTTAGCTATACTACCCAACTACCTAGGTACTAGAGAGTATCTTCCCAAGTGTTGTTCTCGGTGAAACTATAGCAGTCAGGTGGTCGATCGGTTTATCTAAAGAGGGCTTAAGAAAATCTGGGTCGGTCTGTATACAGGTGTTGTCTGATTTTCTACCACTCGAAGGGGTACCAACAGGGGTTACAAGGGTGGCCAACAAATGTGCGTTTAAGAACCACTTGTATTTCTTGCATGTATGAATCCCTCAACCATGGGTTTATGCGCTTAACGATAGATCTCTATAGCTTAAAGACGTCGGAATACGTCTCTACCCTAAAAAAAAAAAATAACCCACAATTTTTTGTCGAGGAAAGTGCTCTAATACCACTTGTAATATTTGAGATATAAAAAGTATGCAAAACAGAAATAAAATGCTAGAAATGGTAGATAAATAACAATATAACCAAAACAACAACACAATAACACTGAAATGATATCGAAATAACACTAGAAAGAGCACTTTGATTCTGAGAGCAATGTTCACGAGCCTCTTCGAGGGGGCAACCTCCAGTCGAGCAGAGCTCTATTACAATAATATCCAAGCTAGGTTTCTCATACCCTCGACTCCTATTTATACTAGATATTTCTATCAAAAGAACCATCTAGAGGAAGATCATTCTAGAAGCAGAAGCTTCTATTAGGTCTTCTTACATTCGACTTATTCTACTTTATTACAAGGCCTTATTAATATTGACCTTTATTACATCTGAATATATTGTTCTACATACGTGAGGGTTAGGTCCATAGCATAGAATATATATGACCTAGTGTGAATCATGTACATCAATGATCCAATCAGTTGCCTATACATGGTGGGATCCACCAAATCTGAACCTGTGTCAGAATCATGCAGCTTCCTCAGGTTCGTAACCATCGGAGTAGACATGGATTTTCAATCCATCATACCAAACCTCCTTAGTACATCCACTGAGTATTTTCCTTGTGCCAGAAATATCTCACCATGTCTTTGCCACACTTCCAATCCTAGGAAGTAATGCACCAAGCCTAAGTCTTTCATCTCGAATTTTGAGGTTAGCTCCCTCTTACACCAGGCTATTATCCCTTCATCTCATGTTAGAAAGAGATCATCAACATATAGTATTAGTATAACAAGTTGGTTACCTCTTACCTTGAAGTACATACTTGCATCATCATCACTTTTCTGAAAGCTTGGGCTTTTAAGAAAGACATCAATCCTGTCATACCAAACTCTAGGAGTCTGCTTAACACCATACAAGGCCTTCCTTAGCTTTCATACATGAGTGCCTTTGTTATGCAATACAAAACCATCTGGTTGTTCCACAAATACCTCATGTTCAATATTTCCATTCAAGAATGTTGTTTTTACATCCATCTGATGTAGCTTCCAGCCAAGAACGGAAGCTAAGGCAATAATAGTTCGGATGGAGGTATACTTGGCTACAGGGGAAAAAGTCTCTTTGTAGTTGATTCCTTCTTTCTAAGTGAAGATTCTGGCTACAAATCTTGCTTTGAAATTTTCCACACTTCCATCAGCTGCATCTTTGATCTTATAGATCCATTTGGAAGAAACCATTGATTTGTCGTTTGGCCTCGACACAATGTCCCAAACATTGTTCTTTATAATAGACATGTATACCTCAAGCATGGCATCATTCCATTCTTGTAATTTATCTGCTTCTTCAAATGAAGAAGGTCTAACATCACTAATGTTTCTCATCAGTGCAACATAGCCTCCAAACCTATGAGGCCTCTTCCTTTCCCCAAAATTTCCTTTGGGAGTAGCTATCATTTCTGCTTCCTACACTATTTCTTTAAGCCACCATGTCTTCCTTTTGGCTGGAGTTTCTTCAAGAGTTATTTGTAACAATTTAGCAGGTTCTAGGGGCTCATTACTTGGCCCTTTATGAGGTTCCTCCCTCTGGTCATCTGAATCTTCATTTTCAGAAGAGGGTGAAGCTGGTTGAACTTCTTCTTATTCATGTTGAAGCTCTCTGGATTTCTTAACTGTGGCTTCCTCATGGAAAGTCACATCTCTGCTTACCTCTATTTTCCTCTGACCTGGTACATAAATCATGTAAGCATTGGAGTTCTCACTGTACCCCACAAAAACCCCTTTCTTTCCTGAGGGTTCCATCTTTGTTCTCTTTTCCTTAGGGACATGAATATACACAGGACATCCAAATATCCTTAGATGCCCTACTTCAGGTTTGATCCCTGAGAAGACCTCTTCAGGAGTCTTTTCCTTCAAGATAGAATGAGGACACATGTTATGAATATACACAGCAGTGGAGGTAGCTTCTGCCCATAAAAATTTTGGCAGATCCTGGTCAAACATCATTGCTTTCGTTGCCTCACAAATTGTCATGTTTTTCCTCTCAACAACTTAATTTTGCTGAGGGTTATATGGCACGGTCAACTATCTCTTGATTCCTGCTGACTTGCAGAAATCCTCAAACTGAAGAGATTCAAACTCTCCTCCATTGTCTGTTCTAAGGATTCTAATGTGTTTCCCTGTGTTCTTTTCAATAAAGGCTTTACACTCTTTGAATTTATCAAATGTGTCACTTTTAGCTTTAAGAAAATATATCCAACATTTTCTTGGGTAATCATCAATAAAAATGACATAATACAAACAACCACTAAGTGAGGGAGATGACATGGGACCACATACATCAGAATGAACCAGATCTAAGATGCCCTGAGCTCTGTTGTCACTACTAGGAAATTCTTTCTTTATATTTTTACTTAGCATGCATCCCTTACAAATTTCATTTTTACTAAGAGAAATAAAGGGCATGCCACATACCATGTTCTGTAGATATGGAAGAGATTTTTAATGAAGATGTCCAAGTCTTATGTGCCACAACTCATTGGAGCTAGTTGCATCATGAGCCAATGCCTAAACTGGCTGTCCTGACAAAATGTACATTCCTCCACTGCAAGTTCCAATGGGTTCTGTTGTACTTAAGTGGCAACCTTTAGCCCATATTAGTGCCTTCATGCCCTTGAAGATCACCCAATATCCCTTGTCCTCAAGGGTTGAAACTGATAGAAGATCCTTCTTGAGCCTTGGAACATATAATAGTTCATCAACATGACGTCTAGCCCCAGATTCCAATATGAAGGAGATAGAGCCTACTCCCTCTATATTGTAACATTTTTCATCCCCAAGCTCAACCTTCTTTGCAAATGATTTTGTCTCGAAATCTGAGAGGATATCCTTGTACCCTGTCATGTGCTTTGATGCACCACTGTCTATTAACCAAGTTTTCGACCCCATGGAAACTGAACTCAATAAGGCAGAAACAAAGTAATATTCTTTTCTATTTTCTTTCTCATTAGAAGGACTTTTCCGATTTCTTTTGAATTCATCATCCTCGACAGTTGAGGCATGATGTTTCCCTTTCCTTGTATATTTATTTCTAAACCAACAATCTTTAGCAAAATGACCCAACTTATTACAACTAAAGAATCTAATCTTAGATGTATCAATATCCTTTCCTTTGAATGTACCTTTGGTGTTTGGCTTCCACTAAGAGCCTTTCTGGAAAGTTCCTTTCTTCTTTCCCTTGAATCTTGATGCTAAAGTTGAGTGCTCTTCTTTCATTGGCTCACTCCTGGTAGTTGTGTGACTCTCCTCCTGGAGGCAATCATGCCATAACCTCTCAAATGAGGGTTGAATCTCTCTCCCACTTACACTAGATAAGAAGGTCTTCCATGAAGAGGGAAGACCGTCAAAAATGGCCTACACTAAATCATCATCGTCCACTGTCACCCCTATGACCAAAACATGATCTCTGATTTGGGCTATCCTGGAACAGAAATATGCCACTGATTCACCTTTCTTCATATTCAAATACTTAAGCTTGTGCTTAAGTGTCCACTTCTAACTTGGAGCATGTTTCTCATACATATTCACCAAGGTATACATACATTCATTGACAGTCATTAACGAAGTCATTGTAAGCATTATATTGTCTTTGACTGAGTCAAAGATGATTGTCTTGGCCTTTGCTTGACTCTTATTGAAGGTCGTTCTTCCTGCATTATTTGTGGGTTCCTCCACCATTGTGGTCACATACTACTCAAGATCATGTTCCTGCAAGATATTTGTTATCCAGAGCTTCCACACATTGAAGTTGGCATCTCCTTCGAGCCTATCCTTGGCCCTGACTGAAATGGAGGATGCCATGGAGCTCACACTAGAAACTTAATCAAGCTATCTTGGATCTGTGTGTACATGTTGTTGCACTTCAACCCATTTAACACACCCTAAGCTCCGATACCATGTTAAATTATGAGCTTGATTTCTTATGTGGATTAATTCTTTTATTTTCTCAATACTTTGATTCCAGCTTAATACACTTCAACAATACCAAATCATAACCAAATAGAAATAACTATGTAGATAAGTAAGCATGCACATCAACAACACATATACCCTGGGGAAACCCTGTACAAGGAGAAAAACCCCAACAAATGATATTCATTTATTGCATTAATAATGTAAGATCACTTACAAATATACACCATGAATGTTCTGCTCTTAAAGAGCTTTCCAAGATGACTCTGACCTGACAAAAACCTAAAAGAATTTGCTAAAATACACCTCTGATATGTTGCCTCAATTGTTGATATACAACACTGATATGTTGCTTTAGTATGTTTCCTCGTTATCACTAATATGTGCCTCTATTGCTTCACCCTTAACCTACATATCAAAATTGTATTGAAGATAGGGGTCGACCTCTTCTTATATAGGTTGAAGAGGAGAAGAGGATAGAATCGAAATAGTAACATGTTTGCATGAGTTAATCATAACTCAACTTCATACTTTAGTTCAAAATTATAACTAGACTTGAGACTGGTTACAACTCAACATTACACTTTAGTTCAAAAATAGAACTAGACTTGAGACTGGTATGCTTTAGTTCGAAAATAGAACTAGACTTGAGACTTCAGTTACAACTCAACATTACACTTTAGTTCTAAAATAGAACTAGACTTAAGACTCCAGTTGCACTCAACATTACACTTTAGTTCTAAAATAGAACTAGACTTAAGACTTCAGTTGCAACTCAACATTACACTTTAGTTCTAAAATAGAACTAGACTTAAGACTTTAGTTACAACTCAACATTACAATTTAGTTCTAAAATATAACTAGACTTAAGACTTCAGTTACAACTCGACATTACACTTTAGTTCTAAAATAGAACTAGACTTAAGACTTCAGTTACAACTTGACTCTTTACAAGGAAATTCAAAATTCTCTTCATGG
>SNQJ01S0023969.1:47036-74809 GCA_010110895.2 Picea sitchensis
TCTAGCTCATAGGAATTTTATATTCAACCTAACTTTTGCTAGATGTCTTGACTTTTGATCATGGCTCAAAATCTTTGACTAGGCTCACAAAGGTTGTATGACGTAGATCCCCTACCTCGGCAGAGTCTGCTGACCTCCCGGCCTATGGATCTTCAAAATTATCTGAGACGAAATGACTCCTCGGATCCCACTGGAACCTTCAACAAATAAAATCATAGGTCCTTTTACGAACTCCGCCTGCGCGAACAAGCACTAGGCACAAGCTCCCCTCACATGACCACTGGCGGTGACCACATTCCAAACCAAAAAGGTGCTTCACACTTCGCGATCTCGGGTATTCTGTTGTGAATCTCCCAATTCTCAAGACTTCTGAACTTCCGCACTCCCGAGTTCCAAACTCCCAACTTTACTCACCTTAGATCACCAAGGTTGGATGAATCTAAGACTCTCCTTAGCCTGTGCACACCTTGCACAGCACTGTGCTATACTTGCAATCCTACTGGTATAAGTTAACACTATCTCTCCTGAGATTTTTTTAGGTAAAACTCATAATCTTTTCAACGTACTCCTTGTGGACTTTCACTACACCCCTTGCAGGAATTCTCAGGAAGAGAAACAATTGAAACTTATACTCTTCTCACAAACTTCATACATTCAACATGAAATCACATACACACGTAGCATTGAAACAAATGCATAACAGAGAATATAAGCAAGTTGTAAACATACCATTCAATAGATGCAAACAACAACCATAGTACACCATGAAATTGGATCAAAGCATTCATATATTAACTTAAGTGCTTTTGTACATGGTCTCAATAACAACAACTATCTTCTCATACAACTTCTACAATCTTTTTCCTTCTCTGCTCTCCTATGCTCTCTTTCTCTCTTTCTCTACAACTACCCTCTTGCTCTCTAGCATTACAATGAGAATAATACAATACATACGAGGGAGTCTTCTTGAGTTTTCCCTCCTAGTACTCTAAGCTATCTTATCGAATTAAAGACTACCATCTACTTTACATTTATTACAATAAATGTCCACAACGAACAGATGAGAGAAACGCTCAAGATCAGTATTACAATCCCCAAAACATTAAAATCAAATACATCCTTTCAGCTATTACATTAATGTGTTTTCTTTTGAATTTCAAAATGTCTTCAAAATGCGCGTTGGTGTATATCCAGTTGTCCTCCACTCACGCTTTGTTGGCGATGCTCCTGCATCATACTCCTTTGGCTGAAAAATTCATGGACTCATGTCCATGAGCTTCTGCACCATCTGTCCATGTTTCTGGATATCTGCTTCACTTTCCCAACTGGAATCCTCAATCAAGTGTCCTTTCCACTTTACCAAATATTCAAAATATGTCTTCCTCCGAGTTTTCTTACTAACTCTTTGATCAATGATATTTTTCCATCTGTGGCTTTTTAGCTACAGGCATCTGTTTGACCCAATGAATTTCTTGTTGACTCTTTTCTCCTCCTGCTTCATCTGCTCTGTAAGGATACAGATCTGCTACATTGAATATCGGTGATATGCCCACATAATCTGGAAATTCTATCTCATAAGCATTTTCCAAAAACTTCCGCAAAATCTTACATGGTCATATCTTTTACATCTTCAGCTTGTTATATGTTCCCATTGGGAACCTTTCTTTTCTGAGGTGTGCCAAAACTAAATATACCACATTGAATTGAATCTCTCTTCTGTGTTGATCTGCTCTATGCTTGTATTCCTGGATAGAACTCTGCAATTGCTCTCTGATTTTACTGTGGAGATCTTGCATCTCTACTGCAAAATCTTCTACTCTAACACTCCTAAACTCACTCTACTCTAAGTTCTTCAACTCAAACACTTCTCTTGGATGCATCCCGTACATTATCTAAAATGGGATCTATCTAGTACTCATATTAGGTGAGTCATTATATGAAAATTCCTCTTGTGGAAGAATCTGATCCCACTTATTGTGGTGTTCAGCGACCAAACTCCTCAATAAATTCCCCAAGCTTCGATTTACTACCTTAGTCTGTCCATCCGTCTGAGGGTTATATGTTGAGCTAAAGGATAAATTTGTCCCGAACTTATTCCATAGGATTCTCTAGAAATGACCAACAAATTTGCTATCTCTGTCTGAAACAATACTCTTAGGTAACCCATGAAGTCAAACAATTTCTTTGAAAAATAGATTTGCAATGTGTGTTGCATCACTGGTTTTCTGACATGGAATGAAATGTGACATTTTGGAAAATATATCGACTACCACAAATATGGAATCACACACTCTCTTTGTTCTCGACAGTCCCAACACAAAATCCATGCCTACTGCGTCCCACGGCCTCTCTGGTATTGGCAATGGTTGATATAATCCTTTATTTTGTCTCTTCCCCTTTGCATGTTGGCAGATTCTACATCTGTTGAAATTTTTTATGACATATATCCTCATTCTTGGCCAATAATACAAATTGTTAAGTTGCGCAAATGTTTTATCATGGCCAAAATGTCCAGCCAATCCCCCACTATGTTTTTCCTTCAAAAGTTTTTCTCTCATAGAACTCTTCGGGAAACACAATTGATTTCTTCTGAATAACAGTCCATCCTGAATTAAATATTCAATCCATTGGCTTATGTCTCTCAGAACAGGATACTCACATGTTTCATAAGCTTCCTTGAAATCTGAATCATCTCTGTACATTTCCTTAAGATCATCAAAACCTAATATCTTCACTCGAAACTCCTGTAGAATCAAACATTTCTTGCTCAATGCATCAACAACCTTGTTAGCATTTCCAAAAATGTGCTTTATAACAAAAGTGAAGTTCTGCATAAACTCAACCCATTTTTCATGTTTCTGGTTCAGTTTCTCTTGTCTGGTTACAAACTGTAAGGCCTGATTTTCGCTATACAAAACAAACTCTTTTGCAACCAGGTAGTGCCTCCATTTCTTCAAGGCTTGAATTACTGCATAAAACTCTATTATACATGGAGTAATTTTTCTTGGCCTCATTCAGTTTCTCACTAAAGTATGCAACTGGTCTATTGTCTTGACTTAATATTGATCCAATCACAAATCCACTTGCGTCACATCTCACTTGAAATGTTTTACCAAAATCTGGCAGAACCAGAACCGGTTGTTCAGTTATCTTCTCTTTCAACAACTTGGAAATTTTCTCTGCTTCCTCTTTCCAATAAAAATATTTATGTCTTTTCTTGACTGTGTCCATCATCGATGCACAAATCCCACTAAAATTTCTGATTAACTTCCTGTAAAAACTGGCTAGTCCATGGAAGCTTCTAACTTCAAATATATTCCTTGGCGACGACCATTTTTTGATTGCTTTTACCTTTTCCGGATACATCTTCAGTTCATTCAAAGAGATCACAAAACCCAAATAAATAAGCTTTGTCTTCATGAAAGACAACTTCTTCATATTTATCACCAACTTCTCTTGCTGCAACCTCCTCATCATAGAAGTTAAATGCCTCAAATGATCTTCCTCGATCTTACTGAAGATCAGTATATCATCAAGATATACAATTACAAATTTCCCAATGAAATATTTCAAGACTTCATTCAACAATCTCATAAAAGTACTTAGTGCATTCGTCAAGCCAAATGGCTTGACAATTCATTCATACAGTCCTTCATTTGTCTTGATGTTGTCTTCCATTCATCACCTTCTCTCATCCAAATCTGGTGATATCCACTCTTTAAATCAATTTTTGAAAAAACCCTTGCTCCACTCAAGAAATCCATCAAGTCATCCTTCCTGGGTAAAGAAAATCTATACCTGATGGTGATTTTGTTTATAGCCCTCGAGTCTGTACACATTCTCCATCCACCATCCTTCTTCGGAATTAACATTGTTGGTACAGCACATGGACTCAAGCTTTCTCTAATCAACCCTTTGTCCATCAAATCCTAGACTTTCGTTTTGACTTCTTCATTCTCCTACGGTGTCAATGTGTACACTGCTTTTCCACCACTATATCAGTGAAATTCTCCAGAAATTCCTAAATTTCCTCAGGTAGATCATCTATCGAAGTACTGGTCAAGATGACTCTAGGTTTTCTAAGAACAACAAACTGCATTTCTTGCTCTTTCTTGACTTCATCAAGAAGTTCCTTCCCACTCATGAGAAGTATAGTATTGTTTGCTTCTACCTTCGTCTTCTTGTCTTCAATTGGCAGCAACATATGCATCCTACCATTCTTCTCCAAGGTGTAATTTTTCTTTCTTCCGTCGTGAATAACATTCTTGTCATATTTCCAAGGCCTCCCAAACAAAAGATAACAGATATCCATGGGAATAACATCACATAAAATATCATCTCTATAACCCCCTATCTTAAAATCTACTAAACATTGTTTAGTGACTGTTACCCGATGTCCTTTTTGCAACCACGAAACTTTATACGAGATTGGATGTACAACTGTCTCCAATTCCAGCTTCTCCACCATCTCCGTGGATACTAAATTATCTGTGCTTCCAGTGTCAACTATCACCTTGCATACCATGTCTTTGGTCTTGCAAGCAGTCCTAAACAAATTGTTCCTCTGGACTGGATTTCCTACATCCTTTTATGGCTTCAAGATAATTTTCCTCATCATCAAGGATCTTCCACCTTCTGCATCTTCTTCCTCAAGATTTCACCTCTGCGCTTATGAAATGTGAGATTAGCCTCCTCCATCCCTTTTTCTATCGGGACATTCCCAATATTTGTGTCCTATCTATCCACAGACAAAACACATTACTTCACCTCCTCTGCCTCTTCCTCTGCCTCTTGCTCGAGGAAAGGTGTTCCTATCAGCATATTCTCTTCCTTGTGAACTTCCTCCCCTTTCTAGGTGGTTATGAGGATTATTTTCTTCACCCTTGGGCTTTTGTACTCTATCTTGGGCAATTTCTTTTCCTCTGCTCTGACTTCTACCTCTACCCCTTTGACTTTTCTCTTGGGCCAATTTGTCTTCAGCCTTCAGAGAAACCTGATAAGCATCTTCCACATTTCTGATTGTCACCATGCTCATCTCATCCTGAATCTCATATCTCAGACCATTCATATATCTGGTGACATTTTAATGATCCCTCTCTCCATGACCAACTATGATGTTTAACCTGTAAAACTCCTTTGTATACTCCTTCACTGTCATCCCTTTCTGTCTCAAATTCTGCATTCTTTGAAACAGATTGATTTGATAATCTCTGGGTATGAATTTGTCTTTCATCTTCGCTACCATTCTGTCCCGACTTTTAATTCTTTGTTTACCTTTGCATCGCCTATCAGCCTGCAGTTCTTCCCACCACAGTGTTGCATGTCCTTTCATCCTAGTGACAACGTGCTTAACTTTCTTGTCTTCTTCAACATCCTCATAGTCAAAGTATTTATCCAAATATCTAAGCCAATATAGTAGCTCCTCAATGTCCAAGTTTCTTTCATACATCGGGATGTCCAATTTCGCTCTGGCACCCATTCTTGCAACAGCTTTTAGAAAACGTTCCTCTGCAGAGTCTTCAGCCACAGCTTCTTCTTCTCCTTATTCATTCTCTCTTTCAGCCTCACTGATATCTCTAGTATCAGGTGTTTGTCTCTGTGTTGTCTCCATAGCATCTAATCGATCACGAAGTTCTCTCATTTCCCTTTCCACGGCTGGATCGAGTAAATATTTTTTTGGACGTCTCATAGGCAGCATTGCTTCAAATTCCACCACACATAATTCAACTCAACATTGTCCTCTGCCTTCTCTTACATACAGAAAACAATATTTGTAGGCTTTGATACCACCTGACGCAGAGCCCCTACCTTGGCAGGGTCTGCTGACCTCCCGGCCTATGGATCTTCAAACTTCTCTGAGCCGAAATGGCTCCTCGGGTCCCGCTGGAACCTTCAACAAATAAAACCACATGTCCTTTTAGGAAATCTGCCCGCGCGAACAAGCACTAGGCGCAACCTCCCTTCACGTGACCACAGGCATAACCAAAAAGGCACTTTGCACATCACGATCTCGGGTTTTCTGTTGTGAGTCTCCTAATTCTCTTGACTTCCAAACTTCCGCACTCCCGAGTTCCAAACTCCCAACTTTACTCACCTCAGATCAACATTCCAAGAATCACGTGATCCAATGGTCTATATCCTCTTTTGAGAATTGGAACTTCGTGTTTTGGAATTTCTGAAAGAAACTTCCTCCGCTCTCCCAACTCCCGATTTTCTTTCCCACAAAATAAATCAACGATTCTATATTCCCTTAGATCGACAGCCCACTATCTCTCCTAAGATTTCGAGTGTTGAATGACTCTCGACCCTTATCTTTCTTGAATATTTTACCAAATCTAATGGTCCATGGATACCGACGCTTCTCCCTTCAGGAATTTCCACCGTCCGTCCAAGCTCTCAATGACTACTGGCCAAATAACTGGACATTGACCCTTCTGAGCTTGTTTTCCTCGAGGTGAATTTGACCCTCGTCCTTCCTTCAAACTCTTCCAAGCCTCTATCCTTCCTGAACTTGAATTCTCGTTGCAACTCCTGGATTCTAAGGAATCTCGCACGCATTCCTTGCGACTTTCACAATAACCTCTAGGTATTCGACAACTCCAACTTCGTGCACTCCTTGCAAAATAAGTTGTTCAACCACTCACCTGGGTTGGACGAATCTAAGACTATCCTCAGCCTATGCACACCTTGCATGGCTCTGTGCTATGCTTTCACTCCTACTAGTATAAGTTAACGCTATCTCTCTTGAGCTTTTCTGAGGTAAAACTCAGAATCTTGTCAACGTACTCCTTGCGGACTTTCACTGTACCCCTTGCAAGAATTTTCAAGAAGAGAAACAATTGAAACTTATACTCTTCTCACGGACATCATACATTCAACATGAAATCACATACACATGCAACATTGAAACAAATGCATAATAGAGAATATAAGAAAGTTGTAAACATACCATTCAATAGATGCAAACAACAACCATAGTACACAATGAAACTGGAACAAAGCATTCTTATAGTAACTTAAGTGCTTATGTACATGGTCTCAATAACAAAAACTATCTGCTCATATGACTTCTACAATCTTTTTTCTTCTATGCTCTCCTATGCTCTCTTGCTCTACAACTACCCTCTTTCTCTAGCATTACAATGAGAATAATACAATACATACGAGGGAGTCTTATTGAGTTTTCCCTCCTACTACTCTAAGCTATCTTATCGAATTAAATATTACCATCTACTTTGCATTTATTACAATAAATGTCCACAACCAAAAGATGAGAACAACGCTCAAGATCTGTATTACAATCCCCAAAACATTAAAATCAAATACATCATTCCAGCTATTACATTAATGTGTTTTCTTTTGAATTTCAAAATGTCTTCAAAATGTGTGTTTGTGTATATCCAGTTGTCCTCCAGTCGCGCTTTGTTGGTGATGCTCCTGCATCATACTCCTCTGGCTGAAAAATTCATGGAGTCCTATCCATGAGCTCCTGCACTGTCTGTCCATGTTTTTGGATATCTGCTTCACTTTCCCAACCGACATCCTCAATAGGGTATCCTTTCCACTTTACCAAATATTCAAAATACGTCTTCCTCTGGTTTTTCTTGCTAACTCTCTGATCAATGATCTTTTCCATCTGTGGATTTTCAGCTATAGGCATCTGTTTGACCCAATGAATTTCCTACTGACTCTCTACTCCACCTGCTTCATCTACTTTGTAAGGATACATATCTGCTACATTGAATATGGGTGATATGCCCACATGATCTGGAAATTCTATCTCATAAGCATTTTCCTCAAACTTCCACAAAATCTTACATGGTCCTATATTTTTCATATTCATCTTGTTATATGTTCCCCTTGGGAACCTTTCTTTTCTGAGGTGTGCCAAAATTAAATATTCCACTTTGAATTGAAGATCTCTTTTGTGTTGATATGCTCTGCGCTTTTATTCCTGGCTAGAACTCTGCAATCTCTCTCTGATTTTACTGTGGAGCTCCTGCATCTCTGCTGCAAAATATTCTGCTCCAACACTCTTGAACTCACTCTGCTCAAAGTTCCTCAACTCAGACACTCCTCTTGGATTTATCCCATACATTATCTAAAATGGGATATGTCCGGTACTCCTATTAGGTGAGTCATTATATGCAAATTCCTCTTGTGGCAGAATCTGATCCCACTGATTGTGGTGTTCAACAACCAAACTCCTCAATAAATTCCCCAAGCTTCGATTTACTACCCTAATCTGTCCATCCGTCTAAGGGTGATATGTTGAGCTAAAAGATAAATTTGTCCCTAGCTTCTTCCATAGGGTTCTCCAGGAATGACCAACAAATTTTGTATCTCTATCTGAAACAATACTCTTAGGTAACCCATGAATTCGAACAATTTCTTTGAAAAACACATTTGCAATGTGTCTTGCATCACTGGTTTTATGACATGGAATGAAATGTGTCATTTTGGAAAATCTATCGACTACCACAAATGTGGAATCACATCCTCTCTGTTTTCTCGGCAATCCCAACACAAAATCCATGCTTACCACGTCCCATGGCCTCTCTGGTATTGGAAATGTTTGATATAATCTTGTATTTTGTCTCTTCCCCTTTGGGTGTTTGCAGATTCCACATTTGTTGACAAATTTTCTGACATCTGTCTTCATTCTTGGCCAATAATACAAACTGTTCAGTTGCGCAAATGTTTTATCATGGCCAAAATGTCCAGCCAATCCCCCACTGTGTTTTTCCTTCAAAATTTTTTCTCTCATAGAACTCTTCGGGATCCACAACTATTTTATTCTGAATAACAATCCATCCTGAATTAAATATTCAATCCATTGGCTTCTGTCTCTCATAAGAGGATTCTCACATGCTTAATAAGCATCCTTGAAATCTTAATCATCTCTTTACATTTCCTTAAGGTCATCAAAACCTAAGATCTTCACTCGAAACTCCTGCAGAATCAAACATTTCCTGCTCAATGCATCAACAACCTTGTTAGCATTTCCAGAAATGTGCTTTATAACAAAAGTAAAGTTCTTCATAAACTCAACCCATTTTGCATGTTTCTGGTTCAATTTCTCTTATCTAGTTACAAATTGTAAGGCCTGAATGTCGCTATACAAAACGAACTCTTTTGGAACCAGGTAGCGCCTCCATTTCTTCAAGGCTTGAATTACCGCATAAAACTCTTTATCATACGTGGAGTAATTTTTCTTGGCCTCATTCATTTTCTCACTGAAGTATGCAACTGGTCTATTGTCTTGACTTAAGACTACTCCAATCACAAATCCACTTGCGTCACATGTCACTTGAAATGTTTTACCAAAATCTGGCAGAACCAGAACTGGTTGTTCAGTTATCTTCTCTTTCACCAACTTGAAACTTTTCTCTACTTCCTCTTTCCAATGAAACAATTTATGTATTTTCTTGACTGTGTCCATCATCAGCGCACAAATCCCACTAAAATTGTTGATGAACTTCTTGTAAAACCTGGCTAGTCCATGGAAGATTCTGACTTCAAAGATATTCCTTGGTGACGACCATTCTTTGATTGCTTTTACCTTTTCCGGATCCATCTTCAGTTCATTCGAAGAGATCACAAAACCCAAATAAATAATCTCTGTCTTAATGAAAGATGACTTCTTCATATTTATCATCAACTTCTCTTGCTGCAACCTCCTCATCACAGAAGTTAAATGCCTCAAATGATCTTCCTCGGTCTTACTGAAGATCAGTATATCATCAAGATATACAATTACAAATTTCCTAATGAAATATTTCAAGACTTCGTTCATCAATCTCATAAAATTACTTGGTGCATTCATCAAGCCAAATGGCATGACAAGCCATTCATACAGTCCTTCATTGTCTTGAATGTTGTCTTCCATTCATCACCTTCTCTCATCCAAATCTGGGGATATCCACTCTTTAAATCAATTTTTGAAAAGACCCTTGGTCCACTCAAGCAATCCATCAAGTCATCCATCCTGGGTAAAGGAAATCTATACCTGATGGTGATTTTGTTTATATCCCTTGAGTCTGTACACATTCTCCATCCATCATCCTTCTTCGAACTTAACATTGTTGGTACAATGCATGGAATCAATATTTCTCTAATCAACCCTTTGTCCATCAAATCCTGGACTTGTTTTTTGACTTCTTCATTCTCCTGTGGTGTCAATCTGTACGTTGCTTTGTTTGGTAAACTCGCTCTCGGTATAAGGTCAATGTGATGACTTATACTCCTGATGGGCGGCAACGAACAAGGAAAATCGTCCACCACTATATCAGCGAAATTCTCCAGCAATTCCTAAATTTCCTCAGGTAGATCATCTATTGAAGTATTGGTCAAGATGACTCTAGGTTTTCTAACCACAACAAACTTCATTTCTTTCTCTTTCTTGACTTCATCAAGAAGTTCCTTCCCACTCATGAGAAGTATAGTATTTTCTTTCTTTTGCCTTCGTCTTCTTGTCTTCAATGGGCAGCAACATATGCGTCCTACCATTCTTCTCCAACGTCCAAGTGTTATTTCTTCCGTCATGAATAACATTCTTGTCATATTGCCAAGGCCTCCCCAACAAAAGATGATAGACATCCATGGGAATAACATCACATAAAATCTCATCTCTATAACCCCCTATCTTAAATTCTACTAAAAATTGTTTAGTGATTGTTACCTGATGTCCTTTTTGCAACCAAGAAACTTTATACAGGCTTGGATGTGCAACTCTCTCCAATTCCAGCTTCTCCACCATATCTGTGGATACTAAATTATATGTGCTTCCAGTGTCAACTATCACCTTGCATACCCTGTCTTTGGTCTTGCAAGCAGTCCTAAACAAATTGTTCCTCTGGACTGGATTTCCTTCTTCCTTTTCTGGCTTCAAGAGAATTTTCCTTATCATCAAGGATCTTCCACCTTCTGCATCTTTTGCCTCAACATTTCGCCTCTGTGCTTATGAAATGTGAACTTGCCTCCTCCATCCCTTTTTCTATCGGGACATTCCAAATATTTGTTTCCTATATTTCCACAAACAAAACACTTTACTTCACCTCCTCTGCCTCTTCCTCTTCCTCTTGCTCAAGAAAAGGTGTTCCTATCGGCATATTTTCTTCCTTGTGAACTTCCTCGAATTTCTAGGTGGTTATGAGGATTCTTTTCTTCACCCTTGGGCTTTTGTACTCTATCCTGGGCAATTGCTTTGCCTCTTCTCTGACTTCTACCTATGCCCCTTTGACTTTGCTTTCAAGACAATTTCTCTTCAGCCTTCAGAGGAACCTCATAAGCATATTCCACATTTCGGATTGTCTCAATGCTCATCTCATTTTGAATCTCATATCTCAGGCCATTCATATATCTGACGACCTTTTCATCATCACTCTCTCGATGACCAGCTCTGATGTTTAACCTGTAAAAATCCTCTGTATACTCCTTCACTGTCATCCCTTTCTGTCTCAAATTCTGCATTCTTCGAAACAGATTGATTTGATAATCTCTGGGTATGAATTTGTCTTTCATCTTCGCTACCATTTTGTCCCAGCTTTTAATTCTTTGTTTACCTTTGCATCGCCTATCAACCTGCAGTTCATCCCAACATAGTGTTGCATGTCCTTTCAGCCTAGTGACAACATGCTTAACTTTATTGTCTTCTTCAACATCCTCATATTCGAAGTATTTATCCAGAGCTCTAAACCAATCTAGTAGCTCCTCAACGTCCAAGTTTCCTTCATACATCGGGATGCCCAATTTCTCTCTGGCACCCATTCTTGAAACAACTTTTAGCAAACGTTCCTCTGCAGTGTCTTTGACAACAACTTCTTCTACTCCTTCTTGGTTCTCTCTTTCAACCTCACTGATATATCTAGTATCAGGTGTTCGCTTATGTGTTGTCTCCATAACATCTAATCAAGCACGAAGTTCTCTCATTTCCCCTTCAATGGTTGGATCGGGTAAAGCTCTTTCTGTACGTCTCCTGGGCGGCATTGTTTCAAATTCTACCACACAGAATTCAACTCAAAATTGTCCCCTGCCTTCGCTTGCTTACATAAAACAATAGTTGTAGGCTTTGATACCACCTGATGCAAAGCCCCTACTTCGGTAGGGTCTGTTAACCTCCCGGCCTATGGGTATTCAAACTTCTCTGAGCCGAAATGGCTCCTCAGGTCTCGTTGGAACCTTCAACAAATAAAACCACATGTCCTTTTACAAAATCCGCTCATGCAAGCAAGAACTAGGCACAAGCTCCCCTCACGTGACTACAAGCCTAACCAAAAAGGAAATTCTCACTTCGCGATCTCAGGTATTCTATTGTGAGTCTCTTGATTCTCTCAACTTCCGAACTTCCACACTCCCTAGTTCTGAACACCCAACTTTACTCACCTGAGATCAACGGTCCAAGACTCCCGTGATCCAATGGCCTAGATCCTCTTTCGCGAATCAAAACTTCGTGTTTCGAGATTTCCGAAAGAAACTTCCTCCGCTCTCCCAACTCCCGATTCCCGAAATCTCTTTCCCACGAAAGAAATCAATGATTTGATATTCCCTTAGATCGACGACCCACTATCTCTCCTGAGCTTTTGAGTGTTGAATGACTCTCATCCCTTATCTTCCTTGCAAATTTTACTGGATCCAATGGTCCACAGATATCGACACTTCTCCCTTCAAGAATTTCCACCATCCGTCCAAGATCTCAATGACTCTTGGAAAAATAACTCAGCGTTGACCCTTCTGAGCTTGTTTTTCTCGAGATGACTTCGAACCTCATCCTTCCTTCGAACTCTTCCAAGCATCTATCCTTCCTGAACTTGAATTCTCACTGCAACTCTTGGATTCTAAGGAATATTGCACGCATTCCTTGTGGCTTTCACAATAACCTTTGGTTATTCGACAACTCCAACTTCGTGAACTCATTGCAATAGAAGTTATTCAACCACTCACCTGGGTTGGATGAATATAAGACTCTCCTCAGTCTGTGCACACCTTTCACAACTCTATGTTATACTTTCACTCCTAATGGTATAATTTAATGCTATCTCTCATGAGCTTTTTTGAGGTAAAACTCATAATCTTGTCAACGTACTCCTTGCGGACTTTCACTGCACCCCTTGCAGGAATTCTCAGGAAAAGAAACAATTGAAACTTATACTTCATACATTCAACATGAAATCACATAGAGACACAACATTGAAACAAATGCATAACAGAGAATATAAGCAAGATGTAAACATACCATTCAATAGATGCAAACAACAACCATAGTACAACATGAAATTGGATCAAAGCATTCTTATATTAACTTAAGTGCTTCTGTACATGGTCTCGATAACAACAACTATCTGCTCATAAAACTTCTACAATATATGTTCCTCTCTTCTCTCCTATGCTCTCTTGATCTCTTTATCTACAACTACCCTCTTTCTCTCTAGCATTGTAATTTGAGGGGGTGGGCTTTACATTAGGTTTTCTGACTTTCCTCATTTTTTTCTAGTGTCTCATTCTTATATGCATTGTACAATGGGTACCTAACATGGCCTTGGTTTTCGGGACCCATTCATCATGTACACCCTAGTAGTGTCCAAAGGGGATGTTGGAGATATTACACACTCACCTATAATTATTTTCCTAAGTTTTACAGTGCAATGTTGAGAACAATTCCTTAGATGAGAATATTCTCTCTAGAGAATATTTCCCTACAAAATAGGATGTTCCTCTTTAGTTCAGAGTCATTTACACTCAGTTAGACTAGTGGAAGTCACTCATGCATGGCAACCTCAGTTTTATCACCAAGAGTTGCATGTGTCTCTCTCGATTCCACACATGTGTCTCAGTCAACTGATGATTGCATGGATCAGTTAACTAGGACTAGGTGGAAGTTCACTCCAGTGTCTGCCAATGAGTGTCTAGATCTCTCTAGATCACTACTATGGTGCATTAGTTACTCATGTAGCCTATATCTATTGTAAATTATTCACTCTTTGAATGTGGAATACGGTTAATGAGAATTCTTCCATTCTTTATCTCTTACTTCTTCTTTCTCAATTTCTCTCTACAAATGTGTGTGGTACTTTCTAGCTAGATCTATTCTATGTAGGTTCAACACATTTACAAGATCAACGTCATGCCCACCTTGTCGTTAATTTCCATAACCTCAATTTCCTTTAATCACTTTCATATTTCCCAGGCTTTCCTTAACAAGATGGATCACTCAAAAAGAGAGGGCCTTAGCATGATGGTGACTTCGGGTCCACTATAGTAAGCCCTCTCCTCGGTGTTAGCATCTTGACCTATCTAGGGTTCTTCCCCCTTAGGGTATAGAACACTTCTTCCCATGCCCATGGCTCGATAGGCCACTAGAGTATATCCTGCCCCAGGGAGAATCCTAGGTTCGCTATCAGGTCCCCGCATGAGTGTCAAACTGGATATTCAAGGAACCTGGAGTTCATTCTTCCAGATATAATTAATGTATATCTCTATATATGTATATATTGTTCCAGTTCCAACGCGTACTTCTAAACTCTCATTTTTGGGGATCTGGTTTTGGTGTTCTGGGCTAGGTTCCAATCCATAAAAAGCAAGCTTATCTAGGCTTACCCAGGAAATCATGAGCGTCGAAACACATTGGTATAAATGGATGTTCCCCTTAATCCAAACTAACCAGTCCTCCCTGACTTATCACTAACCAGTCTTCGCTGATTAATGAGATTGAATTTATAGCTTCCATGGTGCTAGGTCTGGTCGCCCTTTCCTTTAGGTATTCCTTTGCTTTGGCTAGTTCATCAATAAACCAATCAAAGTACTACCTTTCTTAGAGCTACTTGCATACTAGAATTGTGAACTACTAACTTCCATGCATACTATCAAAATAGAACTAGCGCTTACCGCTACTCGCTGCCTTGCTTATCGCTAGAAGGAGATCACATTATTTATTTATATGGACTCGCTCCGTATACGTAGCTCGTTATGTGGCTCATAGTTGAGAGAGAGCTTAATATTTATCCACGACGAGTGGAGAGAATGAGCCTAAATATAGTTTGAAGGCTCCACGGGGGAATATTGAATCAACCCAAGCCTAATCATACATAATAGAATCACTAGCTATCAAGAGAAAGGATAAGTGAATCGCATGTATCCTTTAGTCTACCCTTTCTCTGTATCTTCGGCTTTGATCAATAGCTCCAATCTCGCTCAACTCCGGATGACGAAGCGACCAGACGAGGAGGTTGATATGTCCATCTATCCCTCCTATCCCGTCTTTTAGGTAGATCTAGTAAACAAGAATGAATCGCCATCAAGGGAAACCTGTTGCAGTATACTTCCCTCGTCAGAGGGTCATTACAAGAATGAAAGGAGAAAATGGATTTTGGCAGAGAAAAGGCAAGGGTAATTTACTGAAACCTCCTACGAGCCCATCAGTGCAATCACTGGCACCTCTCACTCCTACTGCTAAGCCCAGTAACGATGGCTCGAATCCCACCACCATTTCCAATATAGGAATGAGGAGTTAGAAAGAGCTTTGCTAGGAAAAAAACCTTGCCCGATGCGGACAAGCGACTATGTTCCTTCCTTTCCACTTAGATTTGCACATTATGACCTTTATTCTTATTTTATGTTGTTGCTCAGTTGGATTTGGAGGAGCAAGAGTATCTTGTTCAATCGATATATACTCAGTCCTACAATAATCCTAGAGAAAGTCCAGTCCCAGGTAGAGACAGGTGAAGTTTCACTCAAACAAAAGGAATTTTTTCATCCAAGGGTTTCACCCCTCCTCGATAGCGGATATTGATATTACTAGTACTGCGATCAACATCAATCCCCAAAGTAAGTGTTGGTCTTGGTGAACGTAGATGTTGGTGCAGAAGGATGAAATGAAAGATAATAATTTTTTGGAGATAGAAGTTGAGAGAGAAAATAAGTTCCTTAGAAGCAACATGGCCAAATTACAAGCAAGAATAAATCCTGGTCTTTGGCTTTCAATATGAGGTATAAAAAATAGCTCTAGTTGAACTGAAACCTTGAAAAGGAATATTGGATCTCAACGAAGAAGAGATAAAAAAATTGAGTATTAAAAGTTTAAGAGCCCATAGATATAGAAATATATTTGTTTCTATATATATTTAGATACAAAGACTAAGTTGTATGAGCAGTTAACCATTTATTTATTTCTCCATCCTACGGTGCTCCTTGTCTTATTAGGAAGTAAGAGTCAAAGTTTGGGGGAAAAGTTTAGATAAGTGACCTCTGAAAGGGAGTGATTTGACATCGATAGAGAAAAATCAGTTCTTTCAGAGAGTGATATGGAACAAAAAATGCAGTATCCACTCCCCTCACATCTTGGATCTGGAATCCCCTATCTGGTAAAGAAAGTATTGAATCAATAGTAGTGAAAAAGATGACCTGATTTTGAATCTCGCACCCCTTGGCTTGAGGGGATTTATCCTATCCACACCACACACCAGATATAGAAGAATAAATGCTCGATCAATTTCTTTTAGTCTTCCTTTTGGCCTTGGAAACCCTCAGACGTGTCAGTAAATGACTTTCCCTTTATATCTACGTGGAAATGTATCATTTCTGCCAATTCCACTAGACGAGATCCAAATCAACAGATGCTTTTTCCCTCTTTCTCCCCCGAAACGAGCAACTGAGAATTCCTTTAGTTAAAGTGTTAAAATATTCAACCTCTCGTTACATTATCAGTGTTCGAGCTTATACAATGAAATTCAATTAATTTGATTCCCTAATGAGTGTAGTATATGAAACGAGTCCCAAATGCGAGCCCAGTATAAAGAGCATTGAGCTACGACAAAAAAATGTTTGTAGGCTAAAGATTCTATGAAATGAAGATTTTTTCCGGGGATATTTCCCGAAATCCGGCAAGAAATTGTTGGATTCGTAGATTTAAGTGATTATTTATGTAAAATTTGAGTGCCTTGGGAGTTTTTCAGCATGCTGAATCCATTTCTGCATTCATAAATGGATTTTAAACAACAAAAAATAATGATTCGTGTAAATTTATATCGTCGGATTCTAGTGAAAAAAGCCATTTCGTAGAACAGCTAGCCAACGCTCAAAAAATGAGTGTGTTGCAACTCATCGGCTATATCCAGTGGCTAGGACGATTCCCTTCAAGTGACTGTTCAGTCTCAGGGCTATGTCAAGAAGTCTTGCTTCATTCATTCCTTCTTGTTTTGTTCATCAATCAAAAATCAATCAAGAAAACGCGGGCACTAGGTGAGACGTATGAAAACAAGAAAGGGGGTAGAGTAAAAAAGGGTAGACTCATCAGATCCATGACCTAAATTGTAGGTTTGAATCATGTCTTCATTCTCTCTCTGTCTACTTTCCTTTCCTATAGGAGGAGAGGCAATTCCACTAGTCTATCATTGATTGCAAGATCGATATCTTTCGCGCAGTCAGGGGAGGAATCCTTTTGACTCTAGAAGGAATCATTCTTAGTGTCAATATGTGAAGCACTCTCTCACTCCTAGAGCTACCATACCATGGAACTATGGTACCTACACATCGCTCCACTCTGGTCGCTTTCAAATGGCTAGGATCGGACAATGAACGAGAAATTCTAGTGGATCAGTCTGACGCATCTGTTCCTATCTAGATCCATCCGTCCATAACTAATATTCCACTAGGCAGGGAGAGGGATGAAGAACCAACCAGGAGAGGAACGAAATCGAATTAGTCAAATGAAACCAGGCTTGAAACCTGACCCTCCTAGAAAGAGGAGTCGGAAGAATACATACTAGTTCATGTTCACCCCACCTCGTATTCTTTGCCCTACCTAAGACCTTTCATTTCCTACAGGACACTTACCTAGCCAACATTTTGATATTTTTGTTGTAGAAGCACGAGGGGTTGGTACATATGTACCATCATGGACAACATCTTTCTTTATGGTAATTTATTTCATGTCGCATATGTACGTATTTTTATATGCGAGATGCAATTCCCTCTCATGAGAGGAAAGGGACAAGATGCAAGATGCGCTTTCCTTTCGAGGTAAGTAAAAACATCTATCCTTTCGTCTTTTATAGGGATTTTATAGGGTCTAGGAGGTACTATTGGCGTTCAGATCCTCTTGCATGAACCTATGATGGCCTACTGCTAACCGACCCACAAAGTTACGATTTCGAGGGTCTGAGATTGGCGACCAACTCGTTGAAGTCAATCCATTTCAAGGGATGGACAAAAGGAGTCCCCGTATAAGTTAGGTATATCGTTCAAATAGTGTCATAAGTTTCTTTTATTGACCAGGTGGGGAGATAATTTTCTCTAGAACATTATTTATAGAAACATCAAATGAAATCCAACTAGTTATTTTGATTCCAAATTGAGATATCTAAGTGTGTGTAAACTCCGAGATGGAGGTGGTTATTTTGAAAAGGGTTATGGCTAACTTGGGTAAGGTGTGACAGATGACGCGGGGTTAGGTGGACTTGAAGAAAAATGGGCTTGAGACAAATGGTTAAAATGCAACTTCTTCTCAATCGATCGACTAGCACTATTCTCGAAAAAATGCTTTATTATGGTATGGTAGTCGCGTTCCATTATAAGTGTTTCTAATTGTTGTTGACTCCCATGACTTTAATGATTGGTGCAGACACCTATACTGATGGTGGTGGATCTAGGTAAACATGCTTTTGAAATGGAATTATTGGTTATCAATCTGGGGGGATACCACGAGCTTTGGAACCATAGCTCAATTCACTATTGTTATTTACCCCCTGGCTAATTGTTATGTTTATTCCACCTTAGCGGTTAGTGAATCTACTTTCTTTGGATATGTCACTGAAAGATATGAATCTATGCGAGGTAGTGTTACTCAAAATGTAAGGTATGCTAGGAAAGGTATTGGCTCCATATAACAATCTATAAAATTACCTTTGTTTGCTACGAGTGCTTCTGAGACTCAATCCGCTCCTAGGAACTCTGCTCCTGGATATGAGATACAAAGGGGTGCTTCCTCTACAACTACCTATGTTACTAATGATGGGTATCGATCTCGATCTGCTACTGAAGCTATTGGTTTTGTAACTAAAGGATCTGAAACTAGTGGCTTTGGATTTGTACCTGGAAGTTATGTAACTATATAAACCTAAAGGCTTTCCTTCACTACGTTCAGGAAAGTGGCGGACCTTTATTTCCCTTAACTACCTATAAGTGTGGTGGGGAAGGATCCGAGTTAGGCTCTTGCTTATACCTTTGTTACATTATATGTTGTTTATGCCTATGCCTATACTGACACCGCTTCAGGTAAATCAACTTGAATCAGATCCACATCTGAATTTGAATATGGGGTATATACTTCAACTATTGAGTCAACTGCTGGATCAATGGGATCTTCGATGGGTGCTTTTGCTTGGTCAACTAGAACTGGATTCGAATATGGAACTAGAAAATAATGTGCTCCTAGCTCTAACTTTGTTGCTAAAACAAATGTTGTTTTTTATGCTTCAGGTTCAAGATCAACTAGCCTTCAAGTAGGCTATGCTATCTTTACCCCTTTTGCAAGAACTAGGGACGGAACTAAATATGGAATTTATGATGAGGATGTTTACTGGGATGATTACTTCTTTCATGATGTTATTGAAATTGGTACTATTGGATCCGTTGTTAGGTCTCGCTCTCATACAACTGCTAGCTCTGGGATAGATCCTCGTTGAACACGGTGGTATGTAACATCAGTTGACCACACAACGTATTTAGTTCCAGATGATGCAGATCCCATTCTAATTTTGGATCCAGTCCCATCTCCTTAGCTATAGCCTATTTATTTTACTCCTTTCTTGCATAGATCCTTTAGGATCTCGTGTTTGCTCCACTCATGATTGATTCTCCCGATATGGGAGGGAAATGCACATCTTGGTGGAGAGAAATTTTACACTTAGACCTTTCATTTCTATAGGTTCCATATAAAGATCAAGAGCTATATGTGCTTAGGAAAGATCCAATCGTTACAAAGTCTATGGTAACAGAGCAAATTGAAGATTCATCCCCAGTTGATTAAGTTGATTTACTAGAAGTTGCAACACACGTCCAAGGAGGCCAGTGCCATTTTTTCAGTAAAGAGCATAGTGCTACACCGATGGTCCAACATTATAAGCTACAATGTACAATCAATCATAAGAAAACGTAAGCGAACACCTCGGATCATCAAAATCACAATGCTTGTTGGCTAACATTCATGAGAAATCACAACATCAGTGACGAATAGTGAGATAGATCCATCATGCCAGCTAAGCAGGTATAGAAAATTGCATTGCACAGGAGGTCATCGTCACTTCGTAGCATGTGTCCATCATAATATCAAAAGCACCATTCCAAAGGGCAAGAGGGGGTATCAATCCAGGAAGGAATAGATCCTTGTGAGCAAAAAAAGAGAACATAGGGGTAGTCCATATCTGTTCAAATAATGTAAATATCGAAAGGTACAGAGTGTGTATAGGTAAATCTCCAAGTATATACCACAAAGGGGGTAAGAGGAAATGGCAGAGCCAGGTGACTCAGTTGGGACAATTGTTGATCCACTTGCATGCCTCCTTTTTATGAAACTAGCCTTGTTTCCTACTGTAGATGCAAAAGAGAGGGCACCAGGTAGGGGTTGCTAGAGGGGAGAAGGAAGCATCTAAACCCATTGAAACACTTGTTCAATAAGTTGTTTAACCCAAAGAAGATCTTTCATTTGAATATATCTGGTTACAGGGCCATATCCTGTAACAGCGTTATAGCAAGATTTGCCTCACCATTGCTATCTTGCACAGAGGACCCTTTTCCATTTCCCTATGCAGACTTTCCATCCCTTTTTTGATGAATCCAGAGCTAAAAATATACATTTTTCCACATATATGCTCCCTAATTGCTATGCAAGATGCGTATACTCTTTCTGCTCCATTACAGCTCGTGTATATCGGGATTTGTGCCAGAAAATATAAAATGAGGTCGAGTTTCCATGTCACGACAAAAGATCTCTGATCTTTGGCCTTCCATATACTGGAAACGTTCTGACTCGGACCTTCAGTTGCATTCTGGAGGCTATAACAACACAATTTCAAACTATGGAAAAGAAAGAGAAAGCATTCAACTTTGAGAGCAAAGTTACTCTAGAGAAATTACTTCATATTGTGTCTACATCCCTTTGTTCCTCAAGTCTGAACACAGTGTTCAACCCCCAAGCTCTTCCCTTATTATTGAGAGGACCTATTTGCCTCTTTCTCATGAGCTTGCCTTCGGTAGAGGATTGAAGTGGTGGGGACCCAATTGGAAGGAACTTGGTTTCTTGGTTTCAAACCGTGCCGACACAGAAGTCTGTAATGTTGACACTTCTGTTGATCAATTATTAATAGAAATACTCCTTTCCCGTCCTATTGGTATCTTGCAAATATATGATTATTATCCATGGGAGTGTTTGTAATGTTATTAATCGATTATGCTATCTGATGTGATAACCCCTTTTATATCATCACTATATACTTTCTTTTCTTGTTTCTTGAGAACTTCTCACAGGTATAAAGCTTTGGGTCAAAGTGCTCAACAATGGAACATCATCAAACGTTGGATTGAGGTAGGCCTCTTTCTTGTATTGCACATTAATTTATATAGCATATGTTGGAATTGAGTTGATTTCTGCAGTCATACCTATCTGTTGTGGTTTACCCTTGGCCATAGAGAGTTTTTACCTTGTAACAGAAATGGCAACTCCACTAGGAGAGATCTTGCTTCTAAGGGTTGAAGTACTTTTTATTCTTACATTTCTCTTTTTCCTTTGTGTTTATTGTCGTATCACTTCTCGACAGATCCTGTTCACTTCGAGTCTGAGTTTTCAGCCTTTTACCCTTGCCTGGCCTTGTTTTAAAGCATATACGCCCCTTTTTCCATGACAGTCGCGTATACACGCTTGTTGTCTCACTGCAAGAGGCGTATATACGCTATGTTCTCCTAAACAGTCGTGTATACCACTTCCCCTTGCTTGTTTGCTTTGTTGAGTGACTGTTGGGTAGGATTTAAGGATTGATGATCCTTATTAGGTCTCTGTAGTGCCTGTTGAGATTATATGGGATGACAGGAAGCCTGTTTGGAGTTGAATTTTTGGGCGTAGTCTTTCTCTTTGTTTTCTATTTTTAATTTGTCCTTGGTTTCCCAGTTGTTTGCTTGGCTGCCTCGTATTCTACTTGAGTTACTGTTTTTATACACCGTAGAATTCATCTGTCCAGTTTCTTATCAGTCCATGCATTTTCTTTTTTAGAATATTGAAAATAAAAAACAAATAGGCATTTTTCATTGGTTAGCATTTTTCTCTTTGAATTTTTTCATTAGCTTAGCACATGTAGTGAAAGATCATATTTTACTTCTGGATTGCAGATTTGAAATTGAAGACTGCGCTGTTTTTATTAGCATATCATTGATTGAAAATCTAAAGATAGACTTTGCATTATATCCATATTTTTTTTCTGGCAGAGTCATAAAACCATGTGTTTCACCTCCATACCTTTTTGAGTAGCCACGGCCAATAAAATTTACGCTTTAAACTAAAATTGATTAGTCACGATTTTATTTTTAGGGTGCACAAACTAGCTTAGGATTTAGTGCCTTGGAATAGGATTTTGTGAGTAAACTTCTCCAAGGCAATTAAATCAACATATGTGTCTTAGACAGGGAGTTGAGAAGTACATTGTATAATTGGTAATATTAGGAGGCTCCGCTCACACTGGAGTTAATCACGAGGTCGCGCGAAGTTAGTTGAAGGGATAACCCCTAGGTACTCACCTAGCATCAGAGATATTTTTGTGGATTTATTCGTATTTGGGGATCTTGCTAGTGCCTATACCTCTGTGAGAGGTAGTGCTTTCAAGGTTTTGGGATTTGCTACCCTGCCCATACGGTGATCCAGAATTATGACTGCTCGCATGTGCATCGGTTATACAGTGGTTTATTAGTTGTTTGACTTAGTTATCTCATAGGTTACTTCCAATGATTATTCTTCTTATACCCTGAGTCAGATAAGGGTCGGACAACACACAACCTTTATGGAGGATTACCTCTCCGAGGGGATCTGACCGACTTCTTGTTAAGCCCACGAGGGCCCTTATAACTGATTATGTTACCTCCAAACTTTAGAGCGGAGTCTCAAGTCCCTCTTGGACAAGACATACCTTCTTTAGCGAGGGAGGCCACTAAGCTACTTTAGCCCGTTTGCATGCATATTGGTCGTTTGAATTTTTGGTATGCTCTTTGATTATTAGTTGACCATAGGATTTCATGTTGGGTCTCTATTATCATGGATAATGGAGTTCCTTTTCCTCCTTTGTTTACTGCTACCCCCCCCCATGACGTTCATGGGGGAAAATACATTTTTTTCTTACAATGGTATGCAGAACTACAACGCTCAGTCCGCACCTTCGGTATCTAGCCATTTTTCTGTTTATATGCCTTCCCCCATGAAACCCTCTCCCTGGCCCACATATACGAATACTAGCATTGGACCCGTGGTCACCATGGCTCCGATGACTACTTCTTCATTTGATATGAGTCATGTCCCCGTGGGAGTTTGGAACCTTCCTCCCTACGGATCCAATACTAGCTATGCTCTTTCAGAAGCCAGTACTCAGATGGGTGCCTATCCCACTTATTATCCCCCACCCATGTATCTTTCGTCCGCCATGACAGTTCCTTCAAACACTTTTTCCATGAAAGGTCCACAATTACCACTAGGTCTTTCATATGGAGAGAACCAATTTTACGGTTCAGGTTACCCTCTTTATGGGACCCCTTCACAAGGGGGAAACATATATCCTCACGAATAATCCTTATCCAACCTCGATCTCTCCACAGACCCCAGTGACGATGCCCATCCAAACCTCATCGGACCATTTTGGCGTGAACCAACACCTTTCTGGGCTAGGGCAAGAGGTACACCAAGATCCTGCCTGGCTTGCAATTTTTCAGAATCCATCTTTCCCTGGACAGTGGACTCAAATGCCACCATCAATCGCCATCCCAAACAGTATCAGTCATATTGGTGCTCCATATCCAACCTCTGCCAATTATGTCGGAGATGGGTCGACTTCTTCTACCAACTAAGTCGACAACTTGCCCCCAACCTCTACCAATTATGTTGGGGGCACCGTTCTTTTTTCCCCGAATCATAGCCTTGTCATGTCTCTCGCCTCTATTCATCATACAGGAGATGACTCTCTTTCCCCTGCTAGTTACATCAAGAAGCCCAAATGACTCAGACATAAGCCTAAATAATTTTGCAGGACTTGCAAAGGAAGTCACCTTACTCTGGAAAAATTACTTCATATTGATTCTGCATCCCTTTGTTCCTCAAGTCTGAACACAGTGTTCAGCCCCCAAGCTCTTCCCTTATTATTGAGAGGACCTATTTTCCTCTTTCTCATGAGCTTGCCTTTGGTGGAGGATTGAAGTGGTGGGGACCCAATTGCAAGGAACTTGGTTTCTTGGTTTCGAACTGTGCCGACACAAAAGTCTGTAATGTTGACACTTTTGCTGATCAATTATTAATAGAAATACTCCTTTCCCGTCCTATTCGTATCTTGCAAATATATGATTATTATCCATGGGCATGTTTGTAATGTTATTAATGGATTATGCTATCTGATGTGCTAACCCCTTTTATATCATCACTATATACTTTCTTTGCTTGTTTGTTGAGAACTTCTCCCAGGTATAAAGCTTTAGGTCAAAGTGCTCAACAATGGAACATCATCAAACGTTGGATCGAGCCAGGCCTCTTTCTTGTATTGCACATTAATTTATATAGAATATGTTGGAATTGAGTTGATTTCTGCAGTCATACATGTCTGTTGTGGTTTACCCTTGGCCATAGAGAGTTTTTCCCTTGTAACAGAAATGGTGACTCCACTAGCGAGAGATCTTCCTTCTAAGGGTTGAAGTACTTTTTCTTCTTACATTTCTCTTTTTCCTTTGTGTTTCTTGTCGTATCACCTCTCGACAGATCATGTTCACTCCGAGTCTCAGTTTTCATCCTTTTACCCTTGCCTGGCCTTGTTTTAAAGCATATACGCCCCTTTTTCCTTGACAGTCGTGTATACACACTTGTTGTCTCACTACAAGACGCGTATATACGCTATGTTCTCCTAAACAGTCGCGTATACCACTTCCCCTTGCTCGTTTGCTTTGTTGAGTGACTGTTGGGTAGGATTTAAGGATTGTTGAGCCTTCTTAGGTCTCTATAGTGCCTGTTGAGATTATCTGGGATGACAGGAAGTGTGTTTGGAGTTGAATTTTTGGGCATAGTCTTTCTCTCTGTTTTCTATTTTTAATTTTTCCTTGGTTTCTGGGCTCTTTGCTTGGCTGCCTGGTATTCTGCTTGAGTTACTGCTTTTATACACCGTAGAATTCATCTGTCCAGTTGCTTATCAATCCATGCATTTTCTTTTTTAGAATATTGAAAATACAAAAAAAATAAGCATTTTGCATTGGTTGGCATTTTTGTCTTTGAATTTTTTCATTAGCTTAGCACATGTAGCGAAAGATCGTATTTTACTTCTGGATTGCAGATTTGAAATTGAAGACTGCACTATTTTTATTAGCATATCATTCATTGAAAAATTAAAGATAGACTTTGCATTATATCCATATTTATTTTCTGGCAGAGTCATAACACCATGAGTTTCACCTCCATATCTTTTTCAGTAACCACGGGCAATAAAATTTACGCTTTAAACTAAAATTGACTAGTCACGATTTTATTTTTAGGGTGCACAAACTAGGTTAGGATTTAGTGCCTTGGAATAGGACTTTGTGAGTAAACTTCTCCAAGGCAATTAAATCAACATATGTGTCTGAGACAGGGAGTTGATAAGTCCATTGTATAATTGGTAATATTAGGAGGCTCCGCTCACACCGGAGTTAATCACGAGGTCACGCGAAGTTAGTTGAAGGGATAACCCCTGGATACTCACCTAGCGTCAGAGATATTTCTGTGGATTTATTCGTATTTGGGGATCTTGCTAGTGCCTATACCTCTGTGAGAGGCGGTGCTTTCAAGGTTTTGGGCTTTGCTACCTTTCCCATACGGTGATCCGGAATTATGACTGCTCGCCTGTGCATCATTTATACAGTGGTTTATTAGTTGTTTGACTTAGGTATCTCATAGGTTACTTGCAGGGATTATTCTGCTTGTACCCTGAGTCAGATAAGGGTCGGACAACACACAACCTTTATGGAGGATTACCTCTCCAGGGGGATCTGACCGACTTCTTGTTAAGCCCATGAGGAGCCTTATAACTAATTATGTTACCTCCAAACTTTAGCGGGGAGTCTCAGGTCCCTCTTGGACGAGACATACCTTCTTTAGTGAGGGAGGCCACTCAACCACTTTATCCCGTTTGCATGCATATTGGTCGTTTGAATTTTTTGTATGCTCTTTGATTATTAGTTGACCATAGGATTTCATGCTAGGTCTTTATTATCATGGATAGTGGAGTTATATTTCCTCCTTCATTTACTGCTACCCCCCCATGACGTTCATGGGGGAAAATCCGTCTGTTTTTTACAATGGTATGCAAAACTACAATGCTTAGTCTACACCTTCGGTATATAGCCATTTTTGTGTTGATAAGCCTTCCCCCATGCAACCCTCTCCCTGGCCCACATATACGAATACTAGCATTGGACCCGTGGTCACCATGGCTTCGATGACTACTTCTTCATTTGATATGAGTCGTGTCCCCGTGGGAGTTTGGAACCTTCCTCCTTACGGATCCAATACTAGCTATGCTCTTTCAGGAGCCAGTACTCAGATGGGTGCCTATCCCACTTATTATCCTCCACCCATGTATCTTTCTTCCGCCATGTCAGTTCCTTCGAACACTTTTTCCATGACAGGTTCTCAATTACCACTAGGTCTTTCATATGGAGAGAACCAGTTTTATGGTTCAGGTTACCCTATTTATGGGACCCCTTCACAAGGGGGCAACATATATCCTCACTCGAATAATTCTTATCCAACCTCGATCTCTCCACAGACCCCAGTGACGATGCCCATCCAAACCTCATCGGACCATTTTGGCGTGAACCAACACCTTTCTGGGCTAGGGCAAGAGGTACACCAAGATCTTATTTGGCTTGCAATTTTTCAGAATTAATCTTTCCCCGGACAGTGGACTCAAATGCCACCATCAATCGCCAGCCCAAACACTATCAGTCATACTGGTGCTCCATATCCAACCTCTGCCAGTTATGTCGAAGATGGGTCGACTTCTTCTACTAACTAAGTCGACAACTTGCCCCCAACCTCTACCAATTATGTCGGGGGCACCGTTCTTTTTTCCCCGAATCATAGCCTTGTCATGTCTCCCACCTCTATTCATCATACAGGAGACAACTCTCTTTCCCCTGCTAGTTACATCGAGTAGCCCAGATGACTCAGACGTAAGCCTAGATTATTTTGCAGGACTTGTAAAGGAAGTCACCTTACTCGTTTGTGAGTTGGATCATGTTGTCATTGATGCCAATGGTTTGTCATTGATGGAAATGGTTTGTCATTGATGGCAATGGTTTGAATATTTGGGAGATTGTTGGATCATATGTAAATGGTATGGTTTGATTTATGCCATTGATTGATGTCAAGTAATTGATTTATATGATGCCCTTGATGAGAATAATATATGTCCAAGTGGAAACCAATCGATAAAGATGGATCATTGCTATGATGCATTGATGAAGATGGATCAATGAGTTGTCATTGATACATGATGCATAGTTGATATATA
>SNQJ01S0023969.1:78261-92436 GCA_010110895.2 Picea sitchensis
CTGTCACTGTTTGTTCCAGATCCAGGTGGATCTGGGGAGATCGGTTTGTGTCCGCACTTACGGATTTATCCTAAAACAATGTCCAACATTGTGTCCTATTACTGTCAAGATACCAGAAGCGTGGGCCTCACCCAAGAGCCCTTCGAATTCTGAGGCATCCATTGTTTCTCTTCACACCACTCCTCCCTTGATCGTCTCGATGGTTCCACCGATCCAATCTTCTCCCAACCTCACCCCCTTTATTAAGGGTGAAGCATCTCTTACCCCTATTACTACGCATCCTCTTCAACCTATAATTGAAGAAGTGACCACACCAGTGCAATCTTTGGTCAACCCTACTCTCCTTGAAGAGAATGACACACCTTTCAGCCATATCATCAACATTCCACACCCTCCCCCTTCTGAATGAGAGAGATTTATTATTCCCACGAATTCTCTCCCTCCATGTCCTGACGAGGTTCCTTTTGATTGGGACGACTTGATGGGACATCCCATTCCACCACCTATTCATTTTCCATTATGAGACATTATTCGAACCATCACGGAGAATGTATCCTTTGTTAGCACCTTCTCCTCCTTGACTTGGAAACCCTTGGGTTTTCCCAAGCTATTGTCAGTTATCTGCAAGATACTAACTTTCAGCAGAAGGTCGAGACGGGAGCCTTGGCCTCCCCCTTTACATGTTGATTAGACTCCCAATAACGAGTCTCAGTTAAGCTCTTTTCCGACTCATCCAAAAACTAAAAATATCATCGAGTGATTTGTCCCTTTCACACTCGTTAAAATTGGATTTGAAAGATCATGAGTCCTAGTTAAGCTCTTTTCTGACTCGCTATCAAAAATAGAAAATATTTCCGAGTAAACTTGTCTTTTTCACACTCCTAAATTGGATTTGAAAAGACGTCTATTTGGCACAAGTTTACCCCTTTTCCACACCAAGTAGACTAAAAGATATAAAAAATGATATTTTTTGGCGTTAAGTTGTGATTACATCTCATGCCCTCGCTTGTTGTATTGAGCCTTTAGTCGGTTCTCTCTGTGCGTTATAAACCGTTTCCTAAGCAGTTTGCATCCTCAACCAAGCAGAGCCTTGTTTTTATCCTTCACAATTTGACACCCTATACCCTGGCGAGAACATCACCCCGAGTGTCCATATATCACATGCATTTCCTTGCATTGAGCATAGGTACGTTCCACTGCTGGAACTAGTTTTGCTTACTCGCGACACGCATTCCCTCCTCTGTATCATAACATTCATTTGTTATGAAAAAACAAAAAAAGACGGGAGGGAAGGGAATACTATATTGTAATTTTCAGCAGCTGTGTCGCCTTTGAATAGAGCACAAAGTTATTGAGTCTGTGTCACATCATAATTTTGGGTTTAGCATGGACTTAGGAAGTTGATCTCGCTACAGAGTTTTTCTCTACCAACTGGTTACTCTTCCAAACCCTATAGAGAACGTCATCGATGCCTCATGCATCCAATTATCACATAATTGAGTCCATGTTGTCTAATTTCACCATATGTCTCATGCTCTTGTTCAAAGGATGTCTATCAACCTCTGTTGGCCACTCCTCGGAAATATTGACTTTGCATGTCGGCCATACCCTCAGTTTGTCTCAGAATCACATTATACTTTGGTCTTATCATGAACCCTGGCCACTTTCATCGTTGGTAGGTCTCCTTGAACTCAACAATCGACATTTTATCATTGGTCATTGACTAGGTAGTTTCCCTCGTGTTCGATGGCAAGACATCTATTCACACTTTGGGATTCGTGCAGTGTCTTGGATTCCATTAGCCTTATTGGTGGTTTCCTCTCCTTTGTCAGCAGTTTTTCATCATTGGTTTCTATTCATAGGGTCCTTTTCGTGTACCACTTTCATTTAGCACACGTTAAAGGTACACAGGGTCGTTGGTTCATGAACATGTTCTTCGTCCAATCTCCACCAAACCATGAAGCTCCTGCTTTGTTCCTCGTGCTGACTAATGAGAGATGCCTCAATGCTCTCCTTTTAGCGGGTCTCCTTCCATCGACTTCAACTCATTTATTCTGGATATGGGACCTAGAGTTTTATGAGTACCTTGAGGCTTGCAGTGATTAGTGGTAGACTCTCTCACCATTGATAGATGGGAATACATCAATGTCTCCTGATCAATGGATCTCTCAAGTGTTCGACACCAACTCCTTTATTCACATTTGTAGGGATGTACTCGGTGCCTTGATACATACTTTCATTATCGGTAGGTTGTCTCGCATTTGTTAACGGTATACTTCAATGACCGGTAATCAAACGATGTCTCATCGTGTTCAACCTCAACTCATTTATTCACATGATGTAGACTTGCACCATTGGCGGATAGTATAGAAGACTTGAAGACATTACTATGTGGCCGCAACTTTCCTAAGTTGTTGCTTCCATTTCATTGGACCAGTACCTTTTTGACTCCAGTGATCATGGGAGATCATATTGTACTACATGGTATACATATATCTTCATATTGATTTTTGAGACTAGTTTCACTGGGCCTTGTTTGTGACTATACAGATATTTGTATTTGTCTATTCATGGCCATGAACACTTGTTTGGTATATTTTTCACATGGATCTGCATTGTATTCTTGGCAACCATGTATGCAAAGTCAGTACATAATGTAATGATAAATTGAGTTCGTCCAGTTGGTTCTCTACCACTCCACTTCTGGGTTATTTATAATTTATTTCGGTCATCGCAGATACTCCTCTAATATCACACATTAGGGGCCATCTATTATAGCAATATTTGCCTCACCATTGCTATCTTGCACAGAGGACCTTTTTCCATTTCCCTATGCAGACTTTTCATCCCTTTTTTGATGAATCCAGAGCTGAAAATATACATTTTTCCACATATACGCTCCCTAACTGCTATGCAAGATGTGTATACGCTTTCCGCTCCATTACAACTCACGTATATCAGGATTTGTGCCAGAAAATATAAAATGAGGTTGAGTTTCCATGTCAGGACAAAAGATCTCTGATCCTTGGCCTTCCATATACTGGAAACGTTTCGACTCGACCCTTCAGTTGCATTCTGGAGGCTATAAGAGCACAATTTCAAACTATGGAAAAGAAAGAGAGAGAATTCAACTTTGAGATAAAAGTTACTCTGGAGAAATTACTTCATATTGATTCTGCATCCCTTTGTTCCTCAAGTCTGAACACAATGTTCAGCCCCCAAGCTCTTCCCTTATTATTGAGAGGACCTATTTGCCTCTTTCTCATGAGCTTGCCTTTGGTGGAGGATTGAAGTGGTGGGTACCCAGTTGGAAGGAACTTGGTTTCTTGGTTTCGAACTATGGCGACACGAAAGTTTGTAATGTCGACACCTCTGTTGATCAATTATTAATAGAAATACTCATTTCTCGTCCTATTGGTATCTTGCAAATATATGATTATTATCCATGGGCATGTTTGTAATGTCATTAATGGATTGTGCTATCTGATGTGCTAACCCCTTTTATATCATCACTATATACCTTCTTTGCTTGTTTCTTGAGAACTTCTCGTAGGTATAAAGCTTTGGGTCAAAGTGCGCAACAATGGAACATCATCAAACGTTGGATCGAGGTAGGCCTCTTTCTTGTATTGCACATTAGTTTATATAGCATATGTTGGAATTGAGTTGATTTCTGCAGTCATACATGTCTGTTGTGGTTTACCCTTGGCCATAGAGAGTTTTTCCCTTGTAACAGAAATGGCGACTCCAATAGGGAGAGATCTTCCTTCTAAGGGTTGAAGTACTTTTTCTTCTTACATTTCTCTTTTTCATTTGTGTTTCTTGTCGTATCACTTCTCGACAGATCCTATTCACTCTGAGTCTGAGTTTTCAGCCTTTTACCCTTGTCTAGCCTTGTTTTAAAGCATATACACCCCTTTTTCCCTGACAGTCGTGTATACACGCTTGTTGTCTCATTGCAAGAGGCGTATATACGCTCTGTTCTCCTAAATAGTCTCGTGTACCACTTCCCCTTGCTTGTTTTCTTTGTTGAGTGATTGTTGGGTAGGATTTAAGGATTGCCAAGCCTTTTTAGGTATCTGTAGTGCTTGTTGAGATTATCTGGGATGACAGGAAGCATGTTTGGAGTTGAATTTTTGGACGTAGTCCTTCTCTTTGTTTTCTATTTTTAATTTGTCCTTGGTTTCTAGGTTGTTTGCTTGGTTGCCTGGTATTCTGCTTGAGTTATTTCTTTTATACACTGTATAATTCATCTATCTAGTTGCTTATCAATCCATGCATTTTCTTTTTTAGAATATTGAAAATACAAAAAAAATAGGCATTTTTCATTGGTTGGCATTTTTGCCTTTGAATTTTTTCATTAGCTTAGCACATGTAGCGAAAGATCGTATTTTACTTCTGGATTGCAGATTTGAAATTGAAGACTACATTGTTTTTATTAGGATATCATTCATTGAAAAGTTAAAGATAGACTTTGCATTATATCCATATTTATTTTCTGGCAGAGTCATAACACCATGAGTTTCACCTCCATACCTTTTTGAGTAACCACGGCCAACAAAATTTACGCTTTAAACTAAAATTGATTAGTCATGATTTTATATTTAGGGTGCACAAACTAGCTTAGGATTTAGTGCCTTGGAATAGGATTTTGTTAGTAAACTTCTCCAAGGCAATTAAATCAACATATGTGTTTGAGACAGGGAGTTGAGAAGTCCATTGTATAATTGGTAATATCAGGAGGCTTCGCTCACACCAGAGTTAATCACGAGGTCGCACGAAGTTAGTTGAAGGGATACCACTGGATACTCACCTAGCGTCAGAGATATTTCTGTGGATTTATTCGTATTTGGATATCTTGCTAGTGCCTATACCTCTGTGAGCGGTGGTGCTTTCAAGGTTTTGGGCTTTGCTACCCTGCCCATACGGTGATCCAGAATTATGAATGCTCACCTGTGCATCGCTTATACAGTGGTTTATTAGTTGTTTGACTTATGTATCTCATTGGTTACTTGCAGGGATTATTCTACTTGTACCCTGAGTCAGATAAGGGTCGGACAACACACAACCTTTATGGAGGATTACCTCTCTGGGGGGATATGACCGACTTCTTTTTAAGCCCACGAGGGCCCTTATAACTGATTATGTTACCTCCAAACTTTAGCGGGGAGTCTCAGGTCCCTCTTGGACGAGACAAACCTTCTTTAGCGAGGGAGGCCACTCAGCCAATTTAGCCCGTTTGCATGCATATTGGTCATTTGAATTTTCGGTATGCTCTTTGATTATTAGTTGACCATAGGATTTCATGCTGGGTCTTTATTATCATGGACAGTGGAGTTCCTTTTCCTCCTTCGTTTACTGCTACCCCCCCCATGATGTTCATGGGGGAAAATGCATCTATTTTTTACAATGGTATGAAGAACTACAACGCTCAGTCCGCACCTTCGGTATCTAGCCATTTTTTTGTTGATATGCCTTCCCCCATGCAACCCTCTCCCTGGCCTACATATATGAATACTAGCATTGGACCCGTGGTCACCATGGCTCCGATGACTACTTCTTCATTTGATATGAGTCGTGTCCCCATGGGAGTTTGGAACCTTCCTCCCTACGGATCCAATACTAGCTATGCTCTTTCAGGAGCCCGTACTCAGATGGGTGCCTATCCCACTTATTATCCCCCACCCATGTATCTTTCGTCTGCCATGTCAATTCCTTCGAACACTTTTTCCATGACAAGTCCTCAATTACCACTAGGTCTTTCATATGGAGAGAACCAGTTTTACAGTTCAGGTTACCCTCTTTATGGGACCCTTTCACAAGGGGGCAACATATATCCTCACTCGAATAATCCGTATCCAACCTTGATCTTTCCACAGACCCCAGTGACGATGCCCGTCCAAACCTCATCGGACCATTTTGGCATGAACCAACACCTTTCTCAGCTAGGGAAAGAGGTACACCAAGATCCTGCCTGGCTTGCAATTTTTCAGAATCCATCTTTCCCCGGACAATGGACTCAAATGCCACAATCAATCGCCAGCCCAAACACTATCAGTCATACTAGTGCTCCATATCCAACCTCTGCCAATTATGTCGGAGATGGGCCAACTTCTTCTACCAACTAAGTCGACAACTTGCCCCCAACCTCTACCAATTATGTCGGGGGCACCGTTCTTTTTTCCCTGAATCATAGCCTTGTCATGTCTCCCGCCTCTATTCATCATACAGGAGACGACTCTCTTTCCCCTGCTAGTTACATCGAGAAGCCCATACGAATCAGACGTAAGCCTAAATTATTTTGCAGGACTTGCAAAGCAAGACGCCTTACTCGTTTGTGTCCTATTACTGCCGAGATACCAAAAGCGTGGGGCTCACCCAAGAACCCTTCAAATTCTGAGGCATCCGTAGTTTCTCTTCACACCACTCCTCCCTTGATCGTCTCGGTGGTTCCACCGACGTAATCTTCTCCCAACCTCACCCCCTTTATTAAGGGTGAAGCATCTCTTGCCCCCGTTACTATGCATCCTCTTCAACCTATAATTGAAGAAGTGGCCACACCAGTGCAATCTCTGGTCAACTCTACTCTCCCTGAAGAGAATGACATACCTTTCAGCCATGTCATCAACATTCCACACCCTCCCCCTTCTGAACGAGAGAGATTTATTCTTCCCCCGAATGCGCTCCCTCCATGTCCTGACGAGGCTCCTTTTGATTGGGACGACTTGATGCGACATCCCATTCCCCCACCTATTTATTTTCCATTAAGAGAAATTATTTGAACCATCACAGAGACTGTATCCTTTGTTAGCACCTTCTCCTCCTTGACTTCGAAAGCCTTGGGTTTTCCCAAGCTATTTTCAGTTATCCGCAGGATACTGACTTTCGGCAGAAGGTCGAGACGGGAGCCTTGGCCTCCCCCTTTACATGTTGATTAGATTCCCAATAACGAGTCTCACTTAAGCTCTTTTCCGAGTCGTCCAAAAACTGAAAAGATCGTTGAGTGATTTGTCCCTTTCACACTCGTTAAAATTGGATTTGAAAGATCATGAGTCCTAGTTAAGCTCTTTTCCGACTCGCTATCAAAAATAGAAAATATTGCCAAGTGAACTTGTCTTTTTCACACTCCTAAATTGGATTTGAAAAGACATCTATTTGGCACAAGTTTAACCCTTTTTCACACCAAGTAGACTAAAAGATATAAAAAAGGACATTTTTTGGCGTTAAGTTGTGATTGCATCTAATGCCCTCGCTTGTTGTATTGAGCCTTTAGTCAATTCTTCCTTTGCGTTATAAACCGTTTCCTAAGCAGTTTGCATCCTCAACCAAGCAAAGCCTTGTTTTTATCCTTCACAATTTGACACCCTATACCCTGGCGGGAACATCACCCCGAGTGTCCATATCTCGCATGCATTTCCTTGCATTGAGCATAGGTAAGTTCCACTGCTGGAACTAGTTTTGCTTACTCGCGACACTCATTCCCTCCTCTGTATCATAACATTCATTAGTTATGAAAAAACAAAAAAAGACGGGCGGGAAGGGAATACTATATTGTAATTGTCAGTAGTCATGTCGCCTTTGAATAGAGCTCAAAGTTATTGAGTCCATGTCACATCATAATTTTGGGTTTAGCATGGCCTTAGGAAGCTGATCTCGCTACAGAGTTTTTCTCTACTGACTGGTTACTCTTCCAGACCCTATAGAGAACGTCATCGATGCCTCCTGCATCCAATTGTCACATCATTGAGTCCATGCTGTCGGATTTCACCATATGTCTCATGCTCTTGTTCAAAGGATGTCTATCAACCTGTGTCGGCCACTCCTCAGAAATCTTGACTTTGCATGTTGGCCATACCCTCAGTTTTTCTCAGGATCACATGATACTTTGGTCTTATCATGCACCCTGGCCACTTTCATCATTGATAGGTCTCATTGAACTCAAAAATTGACATTTCATCATTGGTCGTTGACTAGATGGTTTCCCTTGTGTTCGGCGACAAGACATCTATTCACACTTTGGGATTCGTGCAGTGTCTTGGATTCTATTAGACTTATTGGTGGTTTCCTCGCCTTTGTCAGTAGTTTTTCATCATTGGATTCTATTCATAGGGTCCTTTTCGTGTACCGCTTTCATTTGGCACACATGAAAGACACACAGGGTCGTTGGTTCGTGAACATGTTCTTCGTCCGATCTCCACCAAATCATGAAGCTCCTTCTTTGCTCCTCATGTTGACTGATGAGAGATGCCTCAATGCTCTCCTTTCAGTGGGTATTTTTCCATCGACTTCAGATCATTTATTCTGGATATGGGACCTAGAGTTTTATGAGTACCTTGAGGCTTGCAGTGATTAGTTGCAAGCTCTCTCACCATTGACAGATGGGAATACATCAATGTCTCATGATCAATGGATCTCTCAAGTGTTCGACACCAACTCCTTTATTCACATTTGTTGGGATGTACTCGGTGCCTTGATACCTACTTTCATTATCGGTAGGTTGTCTCGCATTTGTTAACGATATACTTCTATGACCGGTAATCAAACATTGTCTCATCGTGTTCGACCTCAACTCATTTATTCACATGATGTAAACTTGCACCATTGGCGGATAATATAGAATACTTGAAGACATCACTATGTGGTTGCAACTTTCCTGAGTTGTTGCTTCCATTTCATTGGACTAGTACCTTTTTTACTCCAGTGATCATGGGAGATCATATTGTACTACAGGGTATACAAATATCTTCATATTTATTTTTTAGACTAGTTTCACTGGGCCTTGCTCGTGACTATACAGATATTTGTATTTGCCTATTCATGGCCATGAACACTTGTTTGGTATATTTTTCACATGGATCTGCATTGTATTCTTGGCAGCCATGTATGCAAAGTCAGTACATAATGTAGTGAGAAATTGAGTTCGTCCAGCTGGTTCTCTACCACGCCACTTCTGGGTTATTTATAATGTATTTCGGTCATTGTCGATACTCCTCTGATCTCACACATTAGGGGGCATATGTTATAGTAAGTTTTGTCTCACCATTGTTATCTTGCACATAGGACCTTTTTCCATTTCCCTATGCAGACTTTTCATCCCTTTTTTGAAGAATCCAGAGCTAAAATTATACATTTTTCCATATATACGCTCCCTAACTACTATGCAAGATGTGTATACGCTTGTTGCTCCATTACATCTCGCGTATATCGGGATTTGTGCCAGAAAATATAAAATGAGGTCGATTTTCCATGTCAGGACAAAAGATCTCTGATCCTTGGCCTTCCATATACTGGAAACGTTTCGACTCAACACTTCAGTTGCATTCTGGAGGCTATAAGAGCAATATTTCGAACTATGGAAAAGAAAGAGAAAGCATTCAACTTTGAGAGAAAAGTTACTCTGGAGAAATTACTTCATATTGATTCTGCATACCTTTGTTCCTCAAGTCTGAACACAGTGTTCAACCCCCAAGCTCTTCCCTTATTATTGAGAGGACCTCTTTGCCTCTTTCTCATGATCTTGCCTTTGGTGGAGGATTGAAGTGGTGGAGACCCAGTTGGAAGGAACTTGGTTTCTTTGTTTCGAACCGTGCCGACACAGAAGTTTGTAATGTTGACACTTTTGTTGATCAATTATTAATAGAAATACTCCTTTCCCGTCCTATTGGTATCTTGCAAATATATGATTATTATCCATGGGCATGTTTGTAATGTTATTAATGGAATATGTTATCTGATGTGCTAACCCCTTTTATACCATCACTATATAATTGATTTGCTTGTTTGTTGAGAACTTCTCACAGGTATAAAGCTTTGGGTCAAAGTGCTCAACGATGGAACATCATCAAACGTTGGATCGAGGTAGGCCTCTTTCTTGTATTGCACATTAGTTTATATAGCATGTGTTGGAATTGAGTTGATTTCTGCAATCATGACTTTTTGTTGTGGTTTACCCTTGGCCATAGAGAGTTTTTCCCTTGTAACAAGTGCGACCTATTGTAGTTTCACCTGCGACATCTCTTCACTCCGTTCCCGATACAAGTATAGATTGAGTAGTTTGTCGAGTAGATTCAGTTCCAATGGATCCAGTTTATTCAACATCCCCACCAGTTTTAGGTATGGTTGGGGATTTAGATCAAGATCCTTTTTATGATTCAAAGCAAGTAGATTCATCAGTTTACAACAGTATACTACCCAGTTGATCTACCAGCAAAGGCACTCGCAGTTTACCAAATGGAATCAAAGGGAATTTAAGCACTTGTCAAATAAATATACAATTGGATAACCAACCACCCAAGGATCTTTATCTCGATCTGGTAAAATGGAATTGGCGAATGGGATACTTTTATAGAATGGGTTTTGTATATGGATTTGAAACTGGAACACCATATTATGGGTTTCGTAAATAAATGGGTGCTAAACTAGGTAATGTCTAGGATGCTCCTTACTCCACTGCTTCTGGAACTGTACCTGGAACTAGGACTGGTTTATCGTATTGATCTACTTGAACTGCTTATGCTTCAACTAGCTTTGGAATTGAGCGAATGGAACCGAGGACTAAAAGTGATAAAGATGGTTCTTGACTTTATCCCTGTCTATTATGTGGTCTCTACCTTTGCCATTGATGCTAGTTCTGGGTAAATTTAGTAAACTTCCCTTGCCTTTACTGCACCCTTATAGATGGGTATATATATAAATAGAGAGTGTTCTCATATCTAGATTCAGTAGTAGAGTCCAATAGTAGAGGGGAGGCGGGGAGCTGCCCAGATCTTTATATAGATGTATTGATAATGATCATTGAATTAAATGAGGCCCTTGGCTTTCCCGATTGAGATTTATATCCAATAGTCGAATTATGTACTTGGATACCCGGAAAAATAAATGCTCATTTATAATAATAGGATTTCTTAGTGGATATTTTATCTCCACCACAAATTCATGCTATGAAATTTCCCGAAAGAAGGATAGTTTATAATAAGATAATTAACCAGTCAAAATTTGTTAACTAAGGGAGGGTTACCAACGTAAATGCCAGGTTATTACGAGGAATGAACCAATATAATGCCAGTTTCATTAGTCCAATATTCCAGGCATTTTCCAGTTTATTAACGGTCAATTCAATTAAGCACTCGCAAGGCCAAGTTATAACTTTTTCATTTACCAGTCATTTGCTAAGTTCATTAGTTCAAAATTTCCAGTATAATGTTATGTTATTGTTGTAGAATTCACTAGTACAATGCAAGATTCATGCATATAAAATTACTAGCTACTATATAGCCATGTTCATGCTTTATCATTTTCCAGATGCGTGCTATAAGGCTAGGTTATGAAAATATAAATTACCAACCCGCTTTAAGGTTAGAACAATAGAATTAACCAACTACTATAATGCCAGCTTCTTCACCAACATCTCACCTAGAATCTCTCCCTATTTGGGCATCTGATTGAGTTACTATAAGTGATATGAAGGCATTTTCAGATGTTCATAGTTTTCCTACATTGCCTATTGTTCCATGACATGCTAGTGTTCTCTCTGTTTCCTATGCCCTTACCCTTGCCTCTGTAGGGGTTTAAACTAGATATGCACCTGGATTTTCTCAATCCCAGTATGGATCTGATCCCATGGGGTAAATTGTTACCTTTGGTGGACATAAAGGCATAGGTAAAGGCAGGAAAGGTAGCAGATATAGGCTTAATCAGCTAATCCACTAACATATTCTACAGTTTACCGAGTAAAAGCACCATTTTAGGTAGAAGCACCTGTTTAAGAATCATAGCCACCGACAACAGGAAAGAAACCACCAGTAGCAGCTAGAGTAGCAGAACCATCACCTCGCCTTACATCCTTTCCAGAGTCTATTCCTTATGGAATTCATGGCTTGGATGTTGCTGGTGAGACCATTCCATAAATAATGACTTACCTCCTAGCCCAATGGATGATATCTTTGAAAATGGGTTTAACCCTACCTAACCATATTGTAAATAAGATCACTTTTGTTGGAGATATCGGAAAAACCCAATTTAAAACATATAATCAATAGAACCAATGCCAAAACAGTGGAGTGACAAAAATCATTGATAATATAATACTTACTATAAATCCTTCAAGTACTAAGAGAACGAACGACAAAGCCTGGCCTTAATAAGTGGGGCAAGGAAGAGTGGAGGCATCAGTAGTCTCACCCACATTGGATTGACATCGATATTGATACTTGTTGAAATAATGTAACTACAAAGTGTATTCTTATTATTATTTGATATATTATTCATTAGATCAATCCCCATTGTGGATTGATCATGTCGGCTATTATAAAAGGACCAAATCCCCTTTTGCGGATTGGTCATAATGTAATTGTAATAGGCAGAAAGAGAAGTCAGCCTCAGAATATATTAAAGAGGCCCCAGAATATAATAAAGGTGGTTATAACCACCCAGTAGAAGAAGTCGGCCCTATCAGTGAAAGGACACTCCCACACGTGCCAGTCTTGTATAAATAAGGAGGCTAGCGCCTCACTTAGACACACTTCACTTGCTCATTGAGAGACAAGTTTCAGAACTGTAGTTGGAGAAGAGAGAGAGAGGCACATCTTTAGGAGAGGACTTTTTGTATTTACTTGAGTTATCTCTTGGCATTGTATTGGCTATCTATAATAAGGAAGTTTTGTTGGGTTTTCTTCCCCTGGAGGGTTTCCCAGGATCAATGTTGTGTCTCTTGTGATTGTGTATTTCTCAGTGATCTTGTATTATGCTATTGTTATCTATTGAAATGCAAAGAACTATAATAATGGCTTAAACATTAACATGGTATCAGAGCCAAGCTGAAGAGAGCATCTTTCACAAGAGTGAAAAACGTCATTGTTGTCGTACATGCAAATTAGGGCTTTTTGATGGTGAAGCATTTCATCCCTAAAACTATCTAGAAAATTGCACCCTCCCCCAAGGATCACTTTGTCACTCTCAGCGCACCTTTTCAGTGGCTAGATCTCCCAGAAAGTGAAACCCTAGTTTCACAAAGTACCAGAAGTACCAGAAAACCAGTGTACTAGAAGTACCAGAGTACCAGAGGTACCAGAAAACTAGAAGCACTAGTCCAGAAATCTGTAAATCAAGTTTGGAGGAGAAAAAGTTGGACTTTCTCATATCCAAACACATCAGGTTACTCGCCTCAGCCAAGCGCACCTCCTGGTAAGTTCAAAAATTGATTTTGAGCATCTTCATTTTTCGGTCATTGTCCTAGCTCCAAGTAAAAGATGTTTGCAAGCACTAAGATTGTTGACAAGTTGGAAGGTGTGGAAAAATTCTGTGCCTGGAAGTATAGGATTGGACTTGTTCTTGAAGAGAATGACCTAGCAAAATTCGTCAAAGGAGAAATTCTGGAACCCGACGATGCTGCAGAAAAAGCCAAGCATCAAAAGGACACAATCAGGGCCAAAAGAATCATTGCAGATTCAATCAAAGACCACCTGATTCCTTATGTGTCATCTAATAAGACTCAAAAATAAATGTTTGATGCCTTGACCAGACTGTATGAAGGAAAGAACATAAACTGGAAGATGAATCTAAGAACTCAAATGAAGAATACAAGGATGCAGAAAGGAGAAACAATTCAGGAATGTTTCTCCAGAATCTCAGAATTCAAAGAACAGTTAGAAGCGATTGGAGATACCATAGACGAAGACGAACTCGTAATGACGACCCTAAATGGTCTCACAATACCTTGGGATGAATTCAACCAAACGATATGTGCCAAAATGGAGAAACTGAAGTTTGATAGTCTATCGGAAGAATGCATCCAAGAAGAAACAAGAGTAGCTAACTGTGAAGTGCTACTGGCAAGAGATGATGATCAAGCCCTAGCTACTCACAACAAAAGAGGAAGGAAGAAACCCTACTTCCAAAAGGAGACTCATAAAGAGCCTCAACCGCCAAACAAATTCAATAATAAAGAATCTCATCCAAAGAGATTTCAGAAGAAAGGACAATGAAAGGAAAGAGATTACTCATCTGTACAATGCTACCATTGTGATAAGATGGGACACATTGTGAAATTATGTCCATCCAGATGAGAAGAATACAAGAGAAAACATAAGAGGCACCATGCCCATGTAGTCGAAGATGAAGAGCCACCCGCAAAGATGATAAGAGAGCAGATCAAAGACCATGTCTTAATCTCGGCCC
>SNQJ01S0023969.1:100465-145157 GCA_010110895.2 Picea sitchensis
CAGAATCCTACAGACATGTTAACAAAGGGAGTAACCAGGGAGAAACTGAGTTCCTGCTCAGTTTCAGTTGGTCTTCAAGAATGAAGATGAAGATGATAAATTTGTCAGGTCCAAGAAGGTTCAGAGTCCAGCATATACAACAGTGGTGGAGTTGTTGAGATCAGTGTCCAAGTGGGAGATTGTTGGTTGTGGAGCCTGATTATCTTCATGATTAAGAGGTCTTTTACTTTCAGCCGTGTTTATACCCCATGAAGTATTTACACCCCAGAAGTATGTACACTCTTCCACGCAGGGGAGTGCAGAGGGGGAGTGCAGAAGTATGTACACTCTGGACCGTTCATTATAAGGTCGCAGATCTAACGATAGAGATTATGTTAGGGTTTTTTTCCCTAGAAGGCAACCTTCTTTTATGAGGGAAATGTATTGCGGTTATGGTTGATGGCGAATATTGTATTCTGAGATAGGATACTGTGAGAGAAAGAAGAGGAAGTTACAGCGGGTTTGCTGTAGGTTGTATCCCTTCATATGCTGGATAATAATAAAGGAAAGACCTAGCAATTTCATTGGTGGACGTAGCCCACACTGGGTGAACCACGCAAATCTGTGTCTCTATTGTATTGTGTATCTTCTGTGTTTTATTTCCGCATTTGTTTTATTTTATTGCTCTGCGGTCCTATTTTTCTAACAACATGGGCACATGTTGTTTGCGACCTAACCTCCCTAACCCATCACATAGGTAGAATAATATAATTCCATGTAATAAAGGCCAATATTAATAAGGCCTAGCAATAAGGAAGAATAAGTCAAATGTAAGAAGACCTAATAGGAGATTATGCTTCTAGAATGATCTTCCTCTAGATTGTTTTTTTGTAAAGATAGATTTAGTATAAATAGAAGTAGAGGGTATGAAAAATCTTGTTTTGGATATTATTGTAATAGAGCTTTGCTTTGCTGGAGGTTTCCCCCTCGAAGAGGCAAGTGAACATTGCTATCAGTAATCAAAGTGCTCTTTTTGGTGTTATTCCGATATTATTCTGGTATTGTTCTAGTTATATCATTGTTTCTCTACCATTTATAGCTAAATATTTGTGTTCTACATACTATTTTATATCTGGAATATTATAAGTGGTATCAAAGCACCTTCCTCGGAAGAAAATTGTGTGTTAAATTTTTTCATGGTAGAGACGTATTCTGGCGTCTTACAACTATAGAGATATGTCGTTACGTGCATAAACCCACAGTCAGGGATTCATACACGCAGGAAATACAAGTGGTACTCAAGTGCACATTTTTTGGTCACCCTTGTAACCCATGTTGGTACTCCTTCGAGTGCCAGGGCTTCGGACAACACATGTATACAGATCGACCTTGATTTCCTAAAGCCCTACATAGATAAACTGATCAGTCGCCTGACTGATATAGTGCTATCGAGAACAACACTCAGGAAGATACTCTCTAGTACCTGGGTAGTCAGGTAGTATGGCTAAGGGCACGGTATAGCCTCCTTAGTTGGTGCCCGGAGATATTGGGTCAAGTACTATTGTTGGACCCCGCACGTATATCAGAGAGATATAGCACATGGAAAACCCTTGTCTGTAGAACCCTAGAATACCCTAACCCTTGGGATGAAAACAAAAACAGAACAGGCGAGATCTATTGTTGTGCAACTGTGCCTTATGCATTCTAGTTGCTAAATTACTACACATTTCTTGTTGTTAATCATTTGGGCATTTTGTCACTATAGTATTATTCAGGCCAGAGTACAACTCTGCAAGAGTAAAAAAAAAGTATAGTGGTCCCGCTGACACACTTATTTGGGACTTATCCCACTAGGTTCCTCTCTTCGCCCCGATTCCAGTGATACCTCTCATTTTTAACACAAATTGTTTTGTGGACCTGACCCGTCTCTGACACCCTTATTTGGATCCTATGCCTTTGGATCCCCCTTTTTTCCCTAATCACACTGGTACCTATCATTTGACACCCTTTTTTATCCATGGCCCCACCCACCCCTCCAGACCCCTTTTGTTTCCCCTGGACCATTTTCTTGCTCCTTTGTCCAAATGACTACCACACGAGCCCAAGAACTCAATGCCTTCATTGTTGACAACCATCATCACAAGGACAACATCAAGCATCTTATTGCCAACATTAGCTCCATCAATTCAACTATTGATATCCTCAAGGACCAATGTTCCCACATCAAAGACCTCTAGGAACATTGTTCCTACATCAAAGACCTCAAAGAACACTTCCTGGGCAGTTCCTAGAACCCTTCCTCTTATGAACAACCATTGTATCAGGATGACCATGACTCTTCCCATTACCAAGGCCCTCATACTACCCACTTTTCCTGATACCTCCACCCTCCTAGAATTGAGGTGAACAAATTTGATGGCTCAGATACTACAGGTTGTGTCACCCAAATGGAACATTATTTCTCTTTGCATGGCATTACTGATGATTTAGCCAAGCTTCGTTATGGTGTCCTATATCTGGATCTGGAATGATGGAAATGGTGGCAATGGTGAAAAAAGGCACGCCAAGGGTATGTTTCTTGGACACCGTTTGTGGCCAAACTTTATGACCGCTTTGACTCTGACACCAACCATTTAGGTCGATTGACCAAATTAAAGCAGTCTGTGACAATGGAAGACTTTATTACCGCATTTGAGCACTTGGCTTTCAAAACATAGGGCATGCCAGACGCTTTCTTTAGGGAATGCTTTATCGGTGGCCTCAAAGATGAAATATGTGACCATGTTTTGATGGCACGCCCCTAGACTTGGTTGGAAGCTACTCAAAGAGCCAAAGAATCCCAACAGATTGTCTCCTCCCAGACCCGCAAACCCTCCTTTCCTCCTCACCCTAAACCCACCAATTTTTCTCCTCCTGCAACTCCCCTCAAGATCCATAAATTAACTAGGGTTGAAATGGTTGAACGTTAACTCAAGGATATTTGTTATAATTGTGACAACAAATATTTTCCTAGGCACAAGTGTAAGGAACACAAGATTTTTATGGTTGTGACTGAGGATCTGTCTGAAGAAGATGTCTGCTTGTGGAGGAACTACCCCCGCCATCTGACCTCACCCCACCCTCTGAGCCACCCGAAGTTGACTCGGTGATTTCACTTAATGCCCTCACTGGCTTCTCTTCTCCCCAGACTCTCAAATTAATTGGTTACATCAAAAATAGGAAATCCATCATCCTTTTGGACAGTGGTAGCACCCATAACTTTATCCATCACCGCATTTCCCAAGAAGTCAATTGTTACATCCATGTCGTCAATAATTTTCAAATCATGATTGCCAATGGTGGTTCCATGAAATGTGGGGGATGATGTGAAAATATGCGACTCCAAATTGGTCAGTATCACCTAAAATACCATATGTTTTCTATAGATATGGGCGGTTGTGACATTGTTCTTGGTGTTGAATGTTTACGCACTCTAGGCCCCATTCTCATGGATTTTAAGGACTTAACCATGCAATTCCAACAGGAGGGACAACAATATAAGTTCCAAGGCATCACTGTGGGCTCCCTTGAGATCATTAGTTCCCATCGAATGGAAAATATCCTCAAAAAAGGTCATTCGGGAATTATAGCCCAACTCCACTCCATTCATGTTGTTGAGACACCTTTTGTGCATCTCGACCTCCAATCTATCTTCTCCTACCACCAAGTTATTTTTACCACCCCCAAAGAACTTTCGCCTTACCATGGCGTCCATTATCATTCCATCCCTCTCATCCTGGGTAGTCTTACCCCCAATATTCGGCCTTATCGTCATCCCTTTTCCCAAAAGAATGAAATTGAGAAAAAATTTCATGAATTGTTATAGCAAGATTTGCCTCACCATTGCTATCTTGCACAGAGGACCTTTTTCCATTTCCCTATGCAGACTTTTCATCCCTTTTTTGATGAATCCAGAGCTAAAAATATACATTTTTTCACATATACGCTCCCTAACTGCTATGCAAGATGCGTATATGCTTGCTGCTCCATTACAGCTCGCATATATCAGAATTTGTGCCAGAAAATATAAAATGAGGTCGAGTTTCCATGTCACAACAAAAGATCTCTGATCCTTGGCCTTCCATATACTAGAAATGTTTCGAATCGGCCCTTTAGTTGCATTTTGGAGGCTATAAGATCACAATTTCGAACTATGGAAAATAAGGAGAAAGCATTCAACTTTGAGAGAAAAGTTACTCTGGAGAAATTACTTCATATTGAGTCTGCATCCCTTTGTCCCTCAAGTCTGAACACAATGTTCAACCCCCAAGCTCTTCCCTTATTATTCAGAGGACCTCTTTGCCTCTTTCTCATGAGCTTGCCTTTGGTGGAGGATTGAAGTGGTGGGGACCCAGTTGGAAGGAACTTGGTTTCTTGGTTTCAAACCGTGCCGACACGGAAGTCTGTAATGTTGACACTTCTGCTGATCAATTATTAATAGAAATACTCATTTCCCATCCTATTGGTATCTTGAAAATATATGATTATTATCCATGGGCGTGTTTGTAATGTTTATTAATGGATTATTCTATATGATGTGATAAACCCTTTCGTATCATCACTATATACTTGCTTTGCTTGTTTGTTGAGAACTTCTCGCAGGTATAAAGCTTTGGGTCAAAGTGCTCAACGATGGAACATCATCAAACGTTGGATCGAGGTAGGCCTCTTTCTTACATTACACATTAGTTTATATAGCATATGTTGGAATTGAGTTGATTTCTGCAGTCATACCTGTCTGTTGTGGTTTACCCTTGGCCATAAAGAGTTTTTCCCTTGTAACAGAAATGACAACTCCACTGGGGAGAGATCTTCCTTCTAAGGTTTGAAGTATTTTTTCTTCTTACATTGCTCTTTTTCCTTTGTGTTTCTTGTCGTATCACTGCTTGACAGATCCTGTTCACTCTGAGTCTGAGTTTTCATCCTTTTACCCTTGCCTGGCCTTGTTTTAAAGCATATACGCCCCTTTTTCCCTGACAGTCAGGTATACACGCTTGTTGTCTCAGTGCAAGAGGTGTATATACGCTCTGTTCTCCTGAACAATCGCGTATACCACTTCCCCTTGCTTGTTTGCTTGGTTGAGTGGCTGTTGGGTAGGATTTAAAGATTGTTGAGCCTTCTTAGGTCTCTGTAGTGCCTGTTGAGATTATCTGGGATGACAGGAAGCTTGTTTGGAGTTGAATTTTTGGGTGTAGTATTTCTCTTTGTTTTCTATTTTTAATTCGTCCTTGGTTTCTGGGTTGTTTGCTTGCCTCACTGGTATTCTGCTTGAGTTACTACTTTTATACACCGTAGAATTCATCTGTCAAGTTTCTTATCAGTCCATGCATTTTCTTTTTTAGAATATTGAAAATACAAAAAAAATAGACATTTTGCATTGGTTGGCATTTTTGTCTTTGAATTTTTTCATTATCTTAGCACATGCAGCGAAAGATCGTATTTTACTTCTGGATTGCAGATTTGAAATTGAAGACTGCACTGTTTTTATTAGCATATCATTCATTGAAAAGTTAAAGATAGACTTTGCATTATATCCATATTTATTTTCTGGTAGAGTCATAACACCATGAATTTCACCTCCATACCTTTTTGAGTAACCACGACGAATAACATTTACGCTTTAAAGTAAAATTGATTAGTCATGATTTTACTTTTAGGGTGAATAAACTAGCTTAGGATTTAGTGCCTTGGAATAGGATTTTGTGAGTAAACTTCTCCAAGGCAATTAAATCAACATATGTGTCTGAGACAGGGAGTTGAGAAGTCCATTGTATAATTGGTAATATCAGGAGGCTCCACTCACATCGGAGTTAATCACGAGGTCGCACGAAGTTAGTTGAAGGGATAACCCCTGGATACTCACCTACCGTCAGAGATATTTCTGTGGATTTATTCATATTTGGGGATCTTGCTAGTGCCCATACCTCTGTGAGAGGCGGTGCTTTCAAGGTTTCGGGCTTTGCTACCTTGCCCATACGGTGATCCGGACTTACAACTGCTCGCCTGTGCATCGATTATATAGTGGTTTATTAGTTGCTTGACTTAGGTATCTCATAGGGTACTTGCAGGGGTTATTCTTCTTGTACACTGAGTCAGATAAGGGTCGGACAACACATAACCTTTATGGAGGATTACCTCTCTGGGGGGATTTGATCGATTGGTTGTTAAGACCACGAGGGCCCTTATAACTGATTATGTTACTTCCAAACTTTAGCAGGGAGTCTCAGGTCCCTCTTGGACGAGACATACCTTATTTAGCAAGGGAGGCCACTCAGCCACTTTAGCCCATTTGCATGCATATTGGTCATTTGACTTTTTGGTATGCCCTTTGATTATTAGTTGACCATAGGATTTTTTGTCGAGTCTTTGTTATCATGGATAGTGGAGTTCCTTTTGCTCCTTTGTTTACTGCTACCCCCCCCGCCCCCCCATGACATTCATGGGGGCAAATCCATCTATATTTTACAATGGTATGTAGAACTACAACGCTCAGTCCGCACCTTGGGTCTCTAGCCATTTTTCTGTTGATATGCCTTCCCCTGTGCAACCCTCTCCCTGGTCCACAAATATGAATCCTAGCATTGGACCTGGGGGCACCATGGCTCCGATGACTACTTCTTCATTTGATATGAGTCGTGTCCCCGTGGGAGGTTGGAACCTTCCTCCCTACGAATCTAATACTAGCTATTCTCTTTCAGGAGCCAGTACTCAGATGGGTGCCTATCCCACTTATTACCCCCCACCCATGTATCTTTCGTCTGCCATGTCAGTTCCTTCCAACACTTTTTCCATGCCAGGTCCTCAATTACCACCAAGTCTTTCATATGGAGAGAACCAGTTTTACGATTCGGGCTACCCTCTTTATGGGACCCCTTCACAAGGGGGCAACATATATCCTCACTCGAATAATCCTTTTCCTACCTCGGTCTCTTCTCAGACCTCAGTGACGATGCCCGTTCAAACCTCATCGGACCATTTTGGCGTGAACCAACACTTTTCTGGGCTAGGGAAAGAGGTATACCAAGATCCTGCTTGGCTTGCAATTTTTCAGAATCCATATTTCCCCAGACAATGGACTCAAATGCCACCATCAATCGCCATCTCGGTCACTGTCAGTCATACTGGCGCTCCATCTCCAACCTCTGCCAGTTATGTCGAAGATGGGTCAACTTCTTCTACCAACTACATCGACAACTTACCCCCAACCTCTACCAATTATGTTGGGGGCACCGTTCTTTTTTCCCCGAATCATAGCCATGTCACGTCTCCCGCCTCTATTCATCATACAGGAGACGCCTCTCTTTCCCCTATTAGTTACATCGAGAATCCCAGACGCCTCAGACGTAAGCCTAAATTCTTTTGCAGGACTTGCGAATGAAGTCACCTTACTCATTTGTGTCCTATTACTGTCGAGATACCAGAAGCGTGGGTCTCGCCCAAGAGCCCTTCGAATTATGAGGAATCTATGGTTTCTCTTCACACCACTCCTCCCTTGATCATCTCGGTGGTTCCACCAATGCAATATTCTCCTGACCTCACCCCCTTTGTTAAGGGTGAAGCATCTCTTGCTCCCGTTACTACACATCCTCTTCAACCTATAAATTAAGAAGTGGCCACACTAGTGCAATCTCTGGTCAACCCTACTCTCCCTGAAGAGAATGACATACCTTTCAGCCATGTCATCAACATTCCACACCCTCCCCCTTCTGAACGAGAGATATTTATTCTTCCCCTGAATGCTCTCCCTCCAAGTCCTGACGAGGTTCCTTTTGATTGGGACGACCTGATGGGACATCCCATTCCCCCACCTATGTCTTTTCCATTAAGAGAAATTATTCGAACCATCACGGAGACTGTATCCTCCATTAGTACCTTCTCCTCCTTGACTTGGAAAGCCTTGGGTTTTCCCAAGCTATTGTCAGCTATCCGCAGGATACTGACTTTTGGCAGAAGGTTGAGACGGGAGCCTTGGCCTCCCACTTTACATGTCGATTAGACTCCCAATAACGAGTCTCAATTAAGCTCTTTTCCGACTCATCCAAAAACTGAAAAGATCGTCAAGTGATTTGTCCCTTTCACACTCGTTAAAATTGGATTTGAAAGATCATGAGTCCTAGTTAAGCTCTTTTCGGACTCACTATAAAAAATAGAAAAGATTGTCGAGTGAACTTGTCTTTTTCACACTCGTAAATTGGATTTGAAAAGATGTCTATTTGGCACGAGTTTACCCCTTTTTCACACAAAGTACACTAAAAGATATAAAAAAGGACATTTTTTGGCGTTAAGTTGTGATTGCATCTCATGTCGTCGCTTGTTGTATTGAGCCTTTAGCCGGCTCTCGTTTTGCGTTATAAACCATTGCCTAAGCAGTTTGCATCCTCAACCAAGTAGAGCCTTGTTTTCATCCTTCGCAATTTGACACCCCATACCCTGGAGGGAACATCACCCCGAGTGTCCATCTCCCGCATGCATTTCCTTGCATTGAGCATAGGTACGTTCCACTACTGGAACTAGTTTTGCTTATTTGCAACACTCATTCCCTCCTCTGTATCATAGCATTCATTTGTTATGAAAAAAAAAATGGGCGGGAAGGGATTACTATATTGTAATTGGCAGCAGTCATGTCACCTTTGAACAGAGCACAAAGTTATTGAGTATGTGTGTCATCATAATTTTGGGTTTAACATGGCCTTAGGAAGTTGATCTCGCTACAAAGTTTTCTCTACTTACTGGTTACTCTTCCAGTCCCTACAAAGAACGTTATTGATGCCTCCTGCATCCAATTGTCACATCATTGAGTCCATGCTGTCAGAGTTCACCATATGTCTTATGATCTTGTTCAAAGGAAGTCTATCAATCTGTGTCAACCACTCCTCAGAAATTTTGACTTTGCATGTTGTCCATACCCTCAGTTTGTCTCAGAATCACATGATACTTTGGTATTATCATGCACCCTGGCCTTACTTTCATCATTGGTAGGTCACCTTGAACCCAACAATCAATGTTTCATAATTGGTCATTGACTCGGTGGTTTCCCTGGTGTTCGACGACGAGACATCTATTCACACTTTGGAATTCGTGCAGTGTCTTGGATGCCATTAGCCTTATTGGTGGTTTCCTCGCCTTTGTCAACAATTTTTCATCATTGGTTGCTATTCAGAGGGTCCTTTTCGTGTACCGCTTGCATCTGGCACACGCGAAAGACACACAAGGTCGTTGATTCGTGAACATGTTCTTCGTCCGATCTCCACCAAATCATGAAGCTCCTTCTTTGTTCCTCGTGCTGACTGATGAGAGATGCCTCAATACTCTCCTTTCAGTGGGTCTCCTTCCATCAACTTCAGCTCATTTATTCTGGATATGGGACCTAGAGTTTTATGAGTACCTTGAGGCTTGTTGTCATTAGTGGCAGGCTCTATCGCCATTGACAGATGGGAATACATCAATGTCTATCTCTCAAGTGTTCGACACCAACTCCTTTATTCACATTTGTAGGGATGTACTCGGTGCCTTGATACCTACTTTCATTATCGGTAGGTTGTCTTATGTTTGTTAAACGATATACTTTAATGACCGGTAATCAAACGATGCCTCATCGTGTTCGACCTCAACTCATTTATTCACATGATGTAGACTTGCACCATTGGCGGATAGTGTAGAAGACTTGAAGACATCATTATGTGGTTGCAACTTTCCTGAGCTATTTCTTCCATTTCATTGGACCAATACCTTTTTTTACTTCAGTGATCATGGGAGATCAGATTGTACTACATGGTATACAGATATCTTCAAATTGATTTTTGAGACTGGTTTCACTGGGCCTTGTTCGTGACTATGACAACTTTTGGCATATAACCGCATTTTTATTTGCCTATTCATGGCCATGAACACTTGTTTGGTATATTTTTCACATGGATCTGCATTGTGTTCTTGGCAGCCATGTATGCAAAGTCAGTACATAATGTAATGAGAAATTGAGTTCATCCAGTTGGTTCTCTACCACTCCACTTCTGGGTTATTTATAATGTATTTCGGTCATCGCAGATAATCCTCTGATCTCACACATTAGGGGGCATCTGTTATAGCAAGATTTGTCTCACCATTGTTATCTTGTATAGAGGACCTTTTTCCATTTCCCTATGCAAACTTTTCATCCGTTTTTTGATGAATCCAAAGCTAAAAATATACGTTTTTCCACATATATGCTCCCTAACTGCTATGCAAGATGCGTATATGCTTGTGTCTCCATTACAGCTCGCGTATATCGGGATTTGTGCCAGAAAATATAAAATGAGGTCGAGCTTCCATGTCACGAAAAAATATCTCTGATCCTTGGCCTTCCATATACTGGAAACGTTCCAACTCGGCCCTTCAGTTGCATTTTGGAGGCTATAAGAGCACAATTTCGAACTATGGAAAAGAAAGAGAAAGCATTCAACTTTGAGAGCAAAGTTACTCTGGAGAAATTACTTCATATTGAGTCTGCATCCCTTTGTCCCTCAAGTCTGAACACAGTGTTCAACCCCCAAGCTCTTCCCTTATTATTGAGATGACCTCTTTGCCTGTTTCTCATGAGCTTGCCTTTGGTGAAGGATTGAAGTGGTGGGGAACCAGTTGGAAGGAACTTGGTTTCTTGGTTTCGAACCGTGCCGACACGGGAGTCTGTAATGTTGACACTTATGCTGACCAATTATTAATAGAAATACTCCTTTCATGTCCTATTGGTATCTTGAAAATATATGATTATTATCCATGGGCATGTTTGTAATGTTTATTAATGGATTATGATATCTGATGTGCTAACCCCTTTCGTATCATCACTATATACTTGCTTTGCTTGTTTGTTGAGAACTTCTCGCAGGTATAAAGCTTTGGGTCAAAGTGCTCAACGATGGAACATCATCAAACGTTGGATCGAGGTAGGCCTCTTTCTTACATTACACATTAGTTTATATAGCATATGTTGGAATTGAGTTGATTTCTACAATCATACCTGTCTGTTGTGGTTTACCCTTGGCCATAGAGAGTTTTTCCCTTGTAACATGAATTACTAGAATTCGGTGTTATCAGTCCCAGTACTAGCCCCCATTCTTCCCTGGTAGTCATGGTACTCAAGAAAAAAGGTACTTGGCACATGTGTCCTGATTTCCGCACCCTCAACAAACTCACAATCAAATAAAAATTCCCCATTCATGTCATTGATGACCTCTTGGATGAATTGAGTGGTACTCAATACTTCACCAAATTGGATCTACGTTCTGTCTACCACCATATCCGTATGAAAGAAGAAGACATCCCCAAGACTAAATTTCTCACTCATGAGGGTCATTATGAATTCTTGGTAATTTCCTTTGGATTGTGTAATGCTCCTTCCACTTTCCAAATTCATATGAATCATGTCTTTCGTCCTTTTCTCCGTCATTTTGTCTTAGTTTTCTTTGATGATATTCTCATCTATAGTAAAACTTGATCATCCCATCTCTCCCATGTGAATCAAGTTCTCCATCTACTCTCTAAGCACCAACTTTTCCTCAAACAATCTAAATGTGTTGTTGGTGCCTAAAAAGTGGAATACCTGGGTCATATTGTCAGCAAGGATGGTGTCTGAGTGGATCCTAAGAAAATTGAATCTATGCAAGATTGGCCTCACCCTAAAACTCTTAAGAGCTTGCGTGGTTTTATGGGTTTAATGGGCTATTATAGGAAGTTTGTTTGGAATTATGGAAGGATTGCAGCTCCTCTCACTTCCCTCCTTAAAAAGAATGCTTTCACTTGGACTTCAGTTGCGGATCATGCCTTCCAAGCCTTAAAAGATGTTATGTGCTCCACCCCTATCCTAGAACTCCCATACTTCACAAAGACATTCGTATTGGAATGTGATGCTTCCGAGAAAGGAATTAGATCCATCCTCATGCAAGATGGCATGCCATTGGCCTTCACTAGCAAACAAATTTCAGAGCAACATTTGGGCCAATCCATTTATGAAAAAGAAATATTAGTTATTCTGCATGTTGTGGATCTCAGGCGTCCTTATTTATTGGGTCAACGATTCCAAATCAAAATTGATCATCAAAGTCTCAAGTATTTCCCGAAACAACGAATTTCATCCCGACACAACAAAAATGGGTGACCAAGCTATTTGACTATGATTTTGAGATCATTTACAAGAAGGGAAAGGAAAATGTAGTGGTCGATGCTCTTTCTCATAAATATGAAGAAGACAGGTCCTTTTTCTCCCTCTCCTTCATTGCACTTGATTGGCTCCAATTTGTTCGTTAGGAATGGTTGCAAGACTCCAAAATTTCTAGCCTGCTCCACCAATTGCAACACAATTCTTTAGTCTCTCTAGGGTACTCTTAGCATAATGAAGAGCTTTGCTACAAAGGTCGTTTGTATTTATGCAAGAAATCCCAACTTAAATTCACAGTGCTTTATGAACTTCATGCCTCACCCACAGCCGTGCATTCATAATTTACCAAAACCTATGAACGGGTTAAACATTCTTTTTTCTGGGAGGGTATGAAACATGAAGTCTGCACCTTTTTGGTTGAATGTGAGGTCTGTCAACGCAACAAGGGAGAAACTGACAAAGCTCCGAGAACACTCCAACCGCTTCCGATTCCCCCTGTTATTTGGTAAGATATTTCTATGGACTTCATTATAGGCTTACCTAAATCGGACAATAAGTCAGTCATCATGGTGGTCGTCGATCGTCTCTCCAAATATGTTAATTTTTTTGCTCTTCAACACCTATTCACAGCCGCCACAGTGGCTCAAATCTTCATGGGTAATATCTTCAAGTTTCATGGCATGCGTAATTCTATTGTCTCTGATAGAGACCCCACTTTCACCAGAAATTTTTGGCAAGAATTGTTCAAGCTACAGGGCATCCAATTTCATCTCAACACTACCTATCACCCCAAGACGAATGGCCAGACTGAAATTGTCAACAAGTGTTTGGAAACATATTTGGGATGTTTTGCATCTGTGCAGAAAAATAGGTGGGCTCAATGGTTACCCCTAGTTGAATGGTGGTACAACACCTCTTACCATACAACTACTTGCATGATTCCTTTTGAAGCAGTCTATGGCCAAAATCCTCCATCAGTTCTCTCCTGTATGTCAGGGGTCTCGAAGGTTTAGGAGGTTGACACAAATCTTAGAGTTCGTGAGGCTATCCTTCGTTCCCTCAAATCCAATTTGGTCATGGCTCAGAATCACATGAAGCAACAAGCAGATCAAGTTCATTCCAAACGCCATTTTGTTGAAGAGGACCATGTATTTCTTTGACTACAACATTATAAGCAGACTTCACTCAAAGCTCAACACTTTCATAAACTTTCCCCCAAATTTAATGGTCCTTATATAGTGCTCAAGCATGTGGGATCAGTGGCCTATCATTTATCTCTACCCAGTCAGTCGAAGCTCCATCCTATTTTTCATGTTTCCTGCTTAAAGAAGGTGATTGGACCTAAGTGCCAAACTCAAACTAGTCTCCCTGAGTTAGATGAAGAAGGTTCCATATGGTTGCAGCCACAAGCAGTCTTGGCCTAGAGAGAGCATAATCTCCATCAGTGCACCATCCAGGAAGTGTAAGTCCAATGGAAAGATACCCCTCCAGAAGATGCCACCTTGGAGTCGACCACCATTCTACAACAATTCCCTCATCTGAAGCCTTGAGGACACGGTTGTTCTTCAAGGGAGAGGGCATGTTAGGGACCTAACCTCCCTAACCCCTCACATAGGTAGAATAATATAATTCCATGTAATAAAGGTCAATATTAATAAGGCCTAGAAATAAGGAAGAATAAGTCAAATGTAAGAAGACCTAATAGAAGCTTTTGCTTCTAGAAGGATCCTCCTCTAGATTGTTCTTTTGGATATATATATTTAGTATAAATAGAAGTAGAGGGTATGAGAAATCTTGTCTTGGATATTATTGTAATAAAGCTCTGCTCCATTGGAGATTTCCCCCTCGAAGAAGAAAGTGAACTTTTCTATCAGTAATCAAAGTGCTCGTTTTGGTGTTATTCTGGTATTATTCTAGTATTGTTCTGGTTATATCATTGTTTCTCTGTCATTTCTAGCTAAATATTTATGTTCTACATACTATTTTATATCTGGAATATTACATAGGCATACCCCAAAAAGGCATATAGAAATGATCTAGAACACTTGAGAATCCAATCTCCTATCAAAGACCATTCTATCTAACATATACACCATCATCACTTATAAGATATTTAGGTTGAGTGCACCCATTAAAATGCATAAAAATCCAATTTCCTATTGAGGAACATTTGATCTAATATGTCACTTTTAAGTTTTTAAGGTTGAGAATATTGCATAACAAAGAGTAAATTGAGGAGAATTCAAGTGCCTTTGAAGGAAAACTAATCATCAACAACCTCCATAACCAAATGCAGCTCCTTTGCATTGGACTATTAGTGTTTTCTCCCACTTCGCTTCTAAAGGTTGACTTACGACTTCGCCCTAGATGTGGTTAGGTTACATTAGGTTTGAGCCTACTCAATCATATTGTAAATAGGATCACTTTTGTTGGACATATTGGCCATAATCAACCAAGTGCTTTTAAAGACAAACAAATTTTAGATAGAGTTGGAGATCGGTGATGGGCATTGCTATTTTATTGCTCAGTCGATAGAAAGCATTTGGGATTTAATCTCTTAGCCTTAGTTTAGTTTATTGATGTAGATGAACTCTTTGAGCTAGCATTTCATTCAATTTATTTACCAAAATCTTTTAGGTATTGAGAACACTCAAGAAAGATTATGAAAATGATACAAAACATTTGTAGAGAATTCAATCTCATATTTAAGGAATTCAATCTCATTTTTAATAGTGTGCGTATTTGATCATGGTTAAAAAAAAAAATTGAGTGATGAAGAAGAGTCTATGTATGTAAGTAAATCATCAAGGGACTTGACCCACCATGTATGTATGTATGTGTGTGTGTGTGTGTGTGTGTGTGTGTGTGTGTTTTAATATTCCTAGTACTGTAATTGGTTATGTTTGTTGGAACAATTATAACTCCACAAAGTTTCCTCTATGTCATTTTAGTTGAACAAAAATAGGGGTAGGAAGCCAATTGTATTGCTTGTACTCAAATATTGATACAAGTATAATTTCTAGAGAATCCATGATGCCTCACTCCTATTCTGTGTTTAGATTGTTAGAGATTTGACTCCTCCATGCAACCCAATAATAGGGAGTCTGAGATCTTATAGATTGGATCTATGTAGATTTAGCACTAAAATCAATTGATTGAGCTTTTGCAAAATGACCCTCCAAAAAACCTCCTGCTACGATTTTCCCCAAGTCAAAACTGATATGAAAAGCTAAGAGCCACGATATTTGTAAAGAACACCAACAAACACAAGAGGCAGTTTGTGAAATCTTCATGCAGAAAGGGATATGGGGCATATGGATAGGTGGAAAATGAGTTTGTAAACTTAACAGTATATATCAATCGTTCTTGGATTTTTTTTTTTTTAAAGATGTCACCTGTTTAGAAAACACCTTCGACATAATAAATATTCCAAATCTTTTGGGCATCAAGAGCAATCAAGGTGAGTTAGAAATAATCTAGAAGACTTGAGAATCCAATCTCATATCAATAAACATTCTATCTAAGATGCATAACACCGTGACTTAAAATCTTTTTAGGTTGAGCAAACCAATTAAAATACATAACAATCAAATCTCCTATTAAGGAACATTCTATCTAATATGCATGCACCACCACTTTTAAGATTTTTAATTTAAGCAGACCAATAACAATGCATAACAAAGAGTAAATTGAGAAGAACTCAATTTCCTTTGAAGACAAATTTAATCATCAACCACATCCATGATCCAAAAATTTATCTCAAATTATCAATGTTTGTTTTCACTCTATTCCATAAAGAATGACTTACCTCCTAGCCCAATGGTTAGTATCTTTGAAAATGGGTTTAACCCTACCTAACCATAGTGTAAATAAGATCACTTTTGTTGGAGATATTGTCCAAACCCAATTTGAAACATATAATGAATAGAACCAATGCCAAATCATTGATAATATAATACTTACTACAAACCCTTCAAGTACTAAGAGCACAAACAATGAAGCCTGAACTTAATAAGTGGGGCGAGGAAGAGTGGAAGCATTAGTAGTCTCACCCACATTGGATTGAGATCGATATTGATACCCGCCATCAGTGGGGGCTTCACTACTTGAATAATTCCATATCGTGGATTCAGTTGAAAATGTGAAGGCATAAGAGGGAACAAAGGTTACATAGGCATAGACAGACCCCAAAAAGGCGTATAGAAATGATCTAGAACACTTGAGAATCCAATCTCCTATCAAATACCATTCTATCTAACATATACACCACCATCACTTATAAGCTTTTTAGGTTGAGTGCACCCATTAAAATGCATAATAATCCAATTTACTATTAAGGAACATTTTATCTAATATGTCACTTTTAAGTTTTTAAGGTTGAGAATATTGCATAACAAAGAGTAAATTGAGGATAATCCAAGTGCCTTTTGAAGGCAAACTAATCATCAACAACCTCCATAACCAAATGCAGCATCTTTGCATTGGAATATTAGTGTTTGCTCCCACTTCACTTATAAAGGTTGGCTTACCACTTTGCTCTGCATGTGGTTGTGTTACATTGGGTTTGACCCTACTCAATCATATTGTAAATAGGATCACTTTTGTTGGATATATTGGCCATAATCAATCAAGTGATTCTAAAGACAAACAAATTTTATATAGAGTTGGAGATATATTTTTTTAGTTGATAGAAAGCATTTGAAATTTAATATCTTAGCCTTAGTTTAGTTTATTGATGTAGATGAACTCTTTGAACTAGCGTTTCATTCAATTTTTTTACCAAAATATTTTAGGTATTGAGAACACTCAAGCAAGAGTATGAAAATGATCGAAAACATTTGTAGAGAATTCAATCTCATATTTAAGGACATTTTATTTAAAATGCATAATAACAATACTTTGGAGCATTCCGCAGTGGGTATATTGGTTACATTGCAATACGAAGAGTAATTTTTTCTAAGCAAGATTTATGGAAACATTTGTGTATGTTGTTTTTAAAACGTCCAATGTTTCAAGTGAACACTCCACCCATCATTAAGGACAATTGAAGCTTATAAATCAATTGCTTGTGTGTAACTTTCTAAACTTGTAAATTTACTAAAACTCAATTGTCTTTGAAAGAAAATCAAATCATCAACCGCAACATATTGACTCTAGGTGAAAGGGAATATTATAAGCAACATAGAAAAAACAATCAACTCGTTAAAGACAAGATGCACATATGATAGCTTAATAGAATGCATACTTTTGGAGGGTTCTCTTATTATATATGTTCAAATTTTGTAATGACTAATGACTTCAATATTGTGTATTTCTATTTGGGATCGTTAAAGACAAGATGCACATATGCTAGCTTAATAGAATGCATACTTTTGGATGGGTTGTCTTATTATATATGTTCAAATTTTGCAATGACTAATGACTTGAATATTGTCTATTTCTAATTGGGATCCATGGGTTGTCTTATTAGTCCCCGCCGAAGGCATAGAGGGACTATAGCGATCGATAATTCGTTGACTTTCTATTAGTTTGTCGTTTGACTACAAATTTTTGCATAATCTCTATTGTTCAAACTAGAGAACAAAAAACATTATTTTTTATATAATAAAAAAACCCTTATATGCCATGACCTCATTGGATAATAGATTCGAGGTCTTATTGCCAACTTCGCTATTCCCAATGTTTTATATGTTGGCATATCCAAAGTTTTTATCATCTACGGTCTTTTTGAATTTGTACTATTTGTATTGAAATGTTTAGATATCCAAAGTTTTATAGCGATCGATAATTCGTTGACTTTATATTAGTTTGTTGTTTGACTACAATTTTTTTGCATAATCTCTATTGTTCGAACTAGAGAACAAAAAACATTATTTTTTATATAATAAAAAAACCCTTATATGTCATGATCTGATTGGATAATAGATTTGAGGTCTTATTGCCAGCTTCGTTATTCCCAATGTTTTATATGTTGGCATATCCAAAGTTTTTATCATCTACGGTCTTTTTGAATTTGCACTATTCATATTGAAATGTTTAGATATCCAAAGTTTTGAGCATGAATAGTCATTTTTTTATTAGTTTACTTCATATTACTTTGTCCTCTGAGTAAAGTTTTTTAGCATAGTCTCCATTGTTCGAACTATTGCTATTATTATTATTTTTAATTTTTCTTTATTATTGCATACTCAGAGATGCATTTTCATTATTGTGTACGTAAATAGGCCTGCCACACTGCATTCTTTCTTAAATGTTTGCACAGCCCGAGGCCCTTCGATGGTTATGACAGCCTTAAGTGTTTACCTAACAGGCCTCACAACCTTAAATGTTTACTGAACATGCATGTTACAATACAGTTTCCTCCGATTTTTGGATATAGTCTTGTCTGCAGTGAATTTGGGCAATATTGTTCTTCACCGGCATTACTGGTTCACTGGTTGATGCTTGCTCGTTGGTTTGTTTGATGCTTCTTATTGTTTTTATTTGATTCAACTTTTCAAAGTTGAGGTCCTACAGCTGTAGTTGGACCTCTTAGTGCTTCTTCACTAGTTTGTTGTTTGCTTCTTTCTCTTGTTTTCTTCAACTTTGCAAGGTTGGGGTCCTGCATCCACATTTGGACTTCTTGTTGCAATTTGCGCGCTTTGGAGTTGCACTTATGTCTTTCCTCGTTCACGGGTAGGTTTCGGTGCCATGGTTTTGATGTTATTCCTTATTTGTTGTTTACTATTTGCATCTTGCAAGCGAGTATTTTTTCTATTGCTTGTTGAAATAGATATAAACAACATTTGTTTTGACTTGAACCAAGGTTTGTTGATCTCGAGCTATATTTCATGGCTGAGAATGTTTTTCCCATAGTTGATGTGTTTCTATCGCTTGATAATTATTAGACTAAGTGTTGTTGTGTAATGCATACAATTATTTTCTCTCTTTCTTTTTCCTCTTCTATACTTACCCGTTTTTCCCTTTTCTTCTTCCCCTCTATTATTCGTTTCTGATTCTCTACTTAGTCGCATATCTATGCTTGCGGGTTCCCGTGGTGGCAGAGTGAGAAATTCTATATCCATCTATATCTTCACATCACGAGTCTGACCGACTGTCGTTCGTTTCCATACTTAGCCAATTTTATGGCCGCGGGTTCCCGCGTAGGCGCCATCGAACTCTCATGCCCTGTGTTCGTGGTATACATCTTGCACCCAAAACTTCGGTGATCTACAATTGGACCCCAAACTCCTCGAACTCCCAAGCCTCACTCTACTTACGATGACTTTGTCTGAATGCTTGCATATAAGTATGCCAATTCATATATTTTGTCTATTGCTTGTTGAGATATATATAAACAATATCTCTTCTATCTTGAACCAGGGTTTGTTGAGCTCCATCTATATTCCATGGCTGAGAATGTTTTTCCCATAGTTGATGTGTTTCTATCGCTTGATAATTATCAAACTAAGTGTTGTTGTGTGAGGCATACAATTCTTTGCTCCCTTTCTTTTTCCTCTTTTATACTCACTTGTCCTTCCCTTTTCTTCTTTCCCTCTATTATCCATTTCTGGTTCTATACTTAGTCACATATCTATGCTCGCGGGTTCTCGGGGTGGCAGAGTGAGAAATTCTATATCCATCTATATATTCACATCACAGGTCCGACCAACCGTCATTCTTTTTAATACTTAGCCAATTTTATGGCCGCAGGTTCCTGCGTAGGCGCTATTGAACTCTCATGCCCTGTGTTCGGGTATACATCTTGCACCCAAAACTTCGATGATCTACAATTCGACCCCGAACTCCTCGAACTCGCAAGCCTCACTCTACCTATGATAACTCTGCCTAATTGCCCCACCTTTCCATACTTAAGACCAAGTGTTGTTGTGTGACGCATAAAGTTCTTTTCTCCCTTTATTTTTCCTCTTCTATACTTGCCCGTTTTTTCCTTTTCTTCTTCCCCTCTATTGTCCATTTATGGTTCTATACCTAGTCGCATATCTATGCTCGTGGATTCCCGGGGTTGCAGAGTCAGAAATTCTATATCCATATATATCTTCACATCACGAGTCCGACCGACCGTTGTTCGTTTCCATACTTAGCCAATTTTATGCCCGTGGGTTCCCAGCTAGACCCTATTGAACTCTTATGCCCCGTGCTTGGGGTATACATCTTGCAGCCAAAACTCGGGTGATCTACAATTCAAACCCGGGCTCTTCAAATTCGCAAGCCTCACTCTACCTACGAGGTTGTTGAAATAGATATAAACAACATCTCTTTGGACTTCAACCAGAGTCTGTTGAGCTCCAACTATATTTCATGGCTGAGAATGTTTTTCCCATAGTTGATGTGTTTCTATTGCTTGATAATTATCAAACTAAGTGTTGTTGTGTGAGGCATAAAGTTCTTTGCTCCCTTTCTTTTTCCTCTTCTATACTTAGTCGCATTTCTATACTCGTGGGTTCCTGGGTGGTGGACTGAGAAATTCTATATCCATCTATATCTTCACATCATGAGTTCGACTAACCGTTGTTCGTTTCCTTACTTAGCCAATTTTATGGTCGCGGATTCCCAGGTAGGCGTTATCAAAATCTAATGCCCCGTGTTCGAAGTATACATCTTGCACCCAAAACTTGGGTGATCTACAATTCGACCACAGACTACTCTAATTCGCAAGCCTCACTCTACCTATTATGACTCCGTCTGACCGCCCCACCTTTTCATACTTAGTCGATTCTTCAAAGTTTCGCGGGTTCACGGACTCCCAGGTTCACAAAAGTATCAAAGCATTTTTCGCTCCCCTCCATCCACACCATCTTCGCCCCTTCCCAATGCACATTAATTATTTTTTTACTAGTGACATCTCACCACAGATGTTCGAAAATATTGGCATTAATAAGCGGAAAGCTCGAGGAAATTTCCCATTAAAATGCATTAATGGGAGAATATTATGGAATCTGACGAGTTTTTTTATGTCAATCTTGAATTGGCAAAACAATGTAGGTTATTTTAGTTTTTTTAAGGCGTCATCGTAGCAAGAATGCAATATTGTGCTAGACCACTATCATCTACAAAGGTGTTGACATGATGCCCCTCTTTAGTATTGTGCATATATTATAGCTTGGTATATTTGAGAGTATGCTTGCATATGAAAATGTTAATCCAACCTTCAAATTTGAACATGTTTTGCATTTGGGCCACAAAAAATACTAATAAAATAAAATAAAATAATATGAACAATGTTTAAGTAAATATAAACAAATTATCTTTTAACTTGAACCTGATTTTGTCGAGCTCCAAGTATATTACATAGCTGACAATGTTTTTCCCATATTTAATATTTATGGCCGCGAGTTCCTGGATTGACGCTATCGAAATCTCATGGCCCCTGTTCCGTGATATACATCTTGCACCCAAAACTTCCGTTATCTACAATTTGACCCTGGACTCCTCAAACTTGCAAGATTCACTCTACCTACGATGAGTCTGTCTGGGTCTGTCTAACCGCCCCGCCTTTTCATACTTAGTCGATTTCCTTGCCACCTTCACACACTTTCCCAATTCAAATTTATTACGCTTTTATTAGTGACAATTCACCACACAGGTTTGAAAAGTTTGGCATTAATGAGCGAAAAGCTCGAGGACATCTCCCATTAAAATGCATTAAACTAATATTTACAGGAGATTATATTACCATCCTCCAGTGTTCATTCTAAATACTATCACACAATTACTGTCACATGTAGCAATACAAACAAATCTTCATCAAAACATTAGCTTTTATCACAGGCACCCCACATGCACCCTAGTCACCTGAAGTGAGCGATATTTGGATCCATCAACTAAACCTCCCTATTATCGAATTGGCAGATGTCAATATTATGGCATTCGATTTTTTTTTGTGTGTGTGTGGATCTTGAGCTCGGAAAAATTGTTATTTACTTTAGCTTTTTTAAGGCATTATACTCCGCCTTTCCATACTTAATCGATTCTTTACCTCCTGTTGTGACAGATTCGCGGGTTCCCGGGCTCCCAAGTTCACAAAAGTTTCGAAACAGTTTTCACTCCCGTCCATCCCCACCACCTTCACACGCTTCCCAATGCACATTAATTATGCCTTTATTAGTGACAACTCACCAGACACATCGAAAAGATTGGCATTAATAGGCGAAAAGGTCGAAGACATCTCCCATTAAAACACATTGAACCAAGATTTATGAGAGATTATATTATCATGCTCCAACGTTCATTTTAAATACTACCAGGCAAAAAGGAACATTCTCATCACCTTATGGTTGTAGCTCCACAACATTTATGTGGAGATACCCTGAATATTTTCGGGTGCGAGGACCAGAGTTTTCAATGGTCCAGAGCTTATGACTACTACTTGTCCCCTTCTGCCCAGAAGGAAGTTATCTGGACATCTGGAATTGCATGAGAAGGTTGTGTCCCCGAATGTTTTGACTGTAAGGAGTTGGTCACCTACTGCGCTGAAAACTATATTCTGAACCAATGGATTATCCAGTTGCGGGACCATTTTCAAGTCTCCCTATCGCCTCAAGTATTTCAAAAGATGTTAAGACTTCCCGACCCAACGCCTACTTTCAAGGGCGAGAATTACAGAGAGTTCTTAAAGAAGCATGATAATGAATTGGACCTCTTGTCGAAGTTCATAGAGAACCAAGCGCCCAGTCCCGAGGACATGACCAGATTACAGGTTAGTGCATTTAAAAACCCTTTTCTGGAAATTGCATGGATTTTCATGAGGATAACGAGACAATAAAGTACAACCATCATCTCTCAGATGATTCTGTATATTTTATGTTTTACAGTGAAGGAAAAAACCATCTTCCATTGGGGAAAATTGATTTCCATTGAAATCGCTTCCCATTTATCGCAATACACAAGGCAAAAGAAATTCTTTATGTCATCTTATTTAATTTTCGCGGTGGCGAATTGTTGTCCCTTCCTGGATTATCTATGTGTAAGAAGGTAAACTGCGAATTTGACCCATTAACCTTCTGGTACCAGATATTATGGAGACACGACGCCTCCCAACATTTTTATGAAGTCTTTAATGATTTTGTTTCAGTTTTTAAAGGACTGATATTTGGAAAGTATTTTCCCCAGTTGTCTGACCAGACGACCAAGTTCCTGGATAGGAAGGGCACACTAGAAGAAATGGAGAACTATAATGTTATAAGGATTTTTGGGTCCAAACAAAATCCTTGCTTCCTTCCATACCACATATCTGGTACAATGTTTTTTGCTGAAATAGCAAGACAATACACCTAATGGTTGCATTTTTTCCATGAAAAGAGAAAAAGTCAATTCATCCCTCTGCCTTGGAAAGTCGGGGATTTCATAGTCAGGAATATGAACAAGATTGATGGTTTTGCAGACCACTTCCACAACTTCAATTTGAAATGTGCTGAAAAAGTAAAAAGGTTCGACCTTTATGGTATTTTTGTAGAACACCTATTGGTTGTCGGTTTCAACAATTCTTTCACTGACACTATCCTTAATGAAGACGAAGATAATGCCTCAGGAGGTCATGCTCGTGACACTAAAAACCTGGAGACAATACTCAACACCAATGATTCGTACAAGCAGAAACGAAAAGGACCAAGTGAGAAAAATGCCCAATCCCTGACCGCCAAACCCAAGACTACAACATATTGGAGCAACACTCCAACGACCTACCCAAGAAAGGAAGTCACACACAGTTCTTTAGGCGGAGGAGGAGATAAGAACCCTCCCTTCGACAAAATTGAAAGTTCTCACAAACTTCCCGCAAGCATAAAACGAAAAATAATAGTGCAAGAACTGGAGGGACCGAGGGGAGAAATTGATATCCACGATCTCTCCCTCAAAGATATGGAACTATAAATTGACATTGACAAAATGTTCCCCGACGACGACCAACTAGAGAGCACTTCTCCACATAATCCTGAGATGGAAATAATTGGGACCGATACCTTGAATGAAGAAGAGTCTTTTGCATTTCAGAGTGTCCTTTTTGACAGCGAATCCAAAAAATTGGTTTTTGAAAAGAGAGATGTAAAGAATAAGAAAGAGAAATGTCATTTAGAGATGAACCTACGGAACATGCATCCTTCCCAGATCTCCCAGATACACCGAGCAACTGGAGATGCTCTAGACAACTCTATTAGCGGCCTTGAGGTGGAGAACGTCAAGTTAAAGGAGTGAATCAAAGAATTGGAGGGAGCTCTAATGCCTCTTCCACTGTTTGCTACTCCTTTGGCAATGATAGGGCCCACCACACATGCGGAAAAGTTAAAAGGATCAACAAGCCTTCTCACATCAGCCTGAGGCTATGTGGAAAAGAATATAAAGAGAAGAATGGAATTAATAACAGAAGCTTGGGATATGTCAAAGAGTATGGTCTCTTTTGGAACAAGAATGAGCAATGTTTCTACCTCGATGCAGTTGTACCATTTAGTGTTAAAGTTATTGGTATGACAGAATTTAGAAGAAGAGAGGAGGATCTCCCTTCCCCAGACCAAATAGACCAACTAAACACATGCTGGAAAGAAAAGGTAAAAGTCTCGAATGGCATCATTCAAGCATGTAGCCAGGCCATATCTAGAAGAGACAGACTATTCAACAAGTTAACTAAGATAGATCTAGTTGGAAGCACTGATGAAGTCCAAGACCCGAAATTGATATTCAACTCGTTGTTTTTAGCCAAGCAAGCATTTGATGATCAAGTTCAGACCTATAAAAGACTGTCATTTGAAAATTTCTATGGCATTCTTGAATATGGTGAAGATGATGTGAAAAAATGGCTAGTCGGTTATTCGATTAAAAATCAAGATATTCAAGAAGCATTGCACAACCTATCTATTGATCTAAGGGACTTGGAAAGTGAATTATTCAATATAAAAATCCAGCATGAAATCAAAGTGGCGCCCATGAGGAGCTACATCGAAGAGTGGTTCAAAAAGTTTGCCGACAAGATTACCAATGAAGGGAAAATGACACTTCACATGGTTCCCATAACCACCGAGGAAAGCCATAAAATGACATCAACGAGCAAATGACAAGGCATGGGACATCATCATAGTAAGTTGATACTGATCACATTCTTCTGTCTTTGTCGATGTCTTCATCCGGTTACTCAATTTCTTTAAATACAAAGCTTTAATCGAGGACTGGCAATTTTCTCTTTCTTCTTGCCAGGACTTGTTGTTTTCCATCGCCGAGTTTCTTTTTTCTACAAACTTGATTCTTGTACATCTTTGCTTTGTAGTCCGTAGGAGCCCCAATCCCAGTCTTTATGAAAAACACATTTATATTTCACAGAATATGTACTGAACTATATATTTTTTTACAAATTCCAAGACAACTATTTTGGGAAATATTCTCAAATGTATTTTGTAACCCAGTTTATCTGAATATAAAATATTTGAGGTTGTTCTATGGTGATCTTCAATGTTTAGTGTTGTTTTTTGAATTTTGTATTTTTTTTTTAAATTAACTCATTTCCCTGTACATGTTGGGCTCATGTTCCTGTTTAATATTGTGCATATATTGCAACTTCCTATATTTCAGAATATGCTTCCATATACAAAATGTTAAGTCATATATTTTTTCTCTATTGCTTATGGGTTTGACCAAAATTTTCGAGCCGAAAACACCCTTCAAATTGGAACATGGTTTACATTTGGACCACAAATAATCTATTAAGATACATTAATATGAATACATTTTAAATAAATATAAACAAAATATCTTTAAACTTGAACCTGACTTTCTCGAGCTCCTGGATTGGTCGCGGGTTCTCGGGTTAGCGGACTGCCAGATCCTCATCTCTATCTATATTGTCACATCATGAGCCCGACCGACCGTCGTTCCTTTCAACACTTAGCCAATTATCTCACCGCAGTGTCCCGACTTAGCGCTATTGAATTCATATGCCCCATGTTCCGTGATATACATCTTGCACCCAACACTTCTGTGATATACATTTTGCACCCAACACTTCCATGATTTACAATTCGACCGCAGACTCTTGGAACTCACAAGCTTCACTATACTCGGGTTCACAAAAGTTTCAAACCATATATCGCTCTCTTCAATCCCCGTCACATTCCCTCCCTTCCTAATGCACATTCATTATGCTTTTATTAGCAACAACTCAACATACAGGTTTGTTTATTGGCATTAATAAGCAAAAAAACGCATTCAACGGCGATTTACGGGAGTCTGACTGACCGTCGTTGTTTTTCATACCTAGCCAATTCTATGGCCACCGGTTCCTGGGTTGGCGCAACCGAACTCTCATTCCCCGTGTTCCGCGATATACATCTTTCACCAAAAACTTTCGTGATCTACAATTCCATACTTAGCCAATTTTATGTTCGTCGGTCCCCGTGATCCAGATTATTTTCGGCACGAAATGAGAGTGGAGATATAATAAAGAAATGCACAAAGATATCGCAGATATTCAATAATATAAAAGAAATGTATACGAGATGCAACCATAAACACAGATATACAGTATACACGATTTCTATTAATGAAAGAAATGTACAGAAACTGTAAAAATACAGAGTGAAAGACTCACTAGAATGGTGACAACTTATCTCTGAGAAGAGATGTGACGGCTACTCGCATTCGCAAGAAGATGATTACAATGAGGCTCTGAAGGCCTTTTTACAATAAATAAGAATGCCAAAAACCCTAGACATACAAAACCCTGACCCTAGGATATGAAGCGTCAAAAGTCATGTGGGTCCCGTTTGGGTAAGTTAGTACATCAACTTCCCGGGGTTGTAATTTTTGCATATGATTTCCGTTTTAGGCGCATGATAGCCCATTGGAAAGGTATTGTCGATGAGATTTATTTTGGAGGCAATATCGAAAATTTTTCTATATTGCTCCCCGTTTTTCCAAAAAAATTGTTTAGGGCCTCAAAATGGCTCCGGAAGTTAAAAACTGCTAAAAATAGTAAATTACCAAAATTGTTAGAAAATTGTTTTGAGCCGGTTGGAAAAGGTGGGTGGCCACCGATATCCACCTGGATCACCCCAGGTTGGCACTATTATAAATCTTGCACCCAAAACTTCCGTTATCTACAATTCCGTAATATACATCTTGCATCGAAAACTTTTGTGGCCTATAATTCTTCCAGCTAGGAAGCTTCACTCTTCCCGGGTTCACAAATGTTTCAAAGCATTTATCGCTCCCTTCCATCCCCGCTACCTTTGCGCCCTTCCCAATGCACATTGATTATGCTTTTACTAGTGACAACTCAACACACATGTTCGAAAAAATTGGCATTAATAATATGCATTAAACCACGATTTACGGGAGCCCGACCGATCGCCTTTCCTTTCCATACTTAGCCAATTTTATGGCCCCAGGTTCTCGGCTTGGCGTTATCAAACTCTCATTCCCCGTGTTATGTGATATACATCTTGCACCCAAAACTACCGTGCTCTACAATTCCACCCCGCACTCGAACTCGCAAGCTTCACTCTACCCGGGTTCACAAAAAGTTTCAAAGCATTTATCGCTCCCTTCCATCCCTGCTACATTCGTGCCCTTCCCAATGCACATTAATTATGCTTTGCTTAGTGACAACTCACCACACAAGTTCGAAAGGATTGACATTAATAAGCGAAAACCTCGACGAAATGTCCCATTAAAACGCATTAAACCACGATTTACGCGAAAACCTCCAGGACATCTCCCATTAATATGCATTAAACCGTGATTTATGAGAGTCCGACCGACCGCCCTTCCTTTCCATACTTAGTCAATTTTATAGCCGCGGGTTCCCGGGTTGGCGTTATCGAACTCTCATTCCCCGTGTTCTGTGATATACATCTTGCACCCAAAACTTCCGTGATCTACAATTCCACCCCGCACTCCTCGAACTCGCAAGCTTTCAAAGTTTCAAACCATTTATCGCTCACTTCCATCTCCGCCACCTTTGCGTCCTTCCCAATGAAGATTAATTATGCTTTGATTGCTAATTAATAAGCGAAGACCTCAAGAACATCTCCCATTAAAACGCATTAAACCGTGATTTACGTCAGATTATATTATCATAGATCTTCTTCATATGTTACATTTCATATTACTTTATGGGAAGATTCCATTTCATACTAATTGCTTTGTTTTGCCATCTATTCCCGGGTAGATTCTTTTTCAATAACTGTAAAGTAAGATATAAGTTATATCTTAAATTACTAATCAATGTAATTTCAATATAGCTTTTAATATTTACAATTTTCTTATCATTTCATTTCTAAAAAACAATTGAACATAACTTTTTAATATTTTTTTTTTAGTTTTTTTTTTTTTCATTTAATTTTACATATTTCAACTTTCATTTCCTTATTGTTAAAAATCTATTTTAATTACCCTTTACTTACCATACTGTTAATTTCTGTTTTTTTAACAATATTCTTTGTCTCTCCCCATCTTCCAAAAATCATCATCATGAATAATTACAAGCTGCCAACTATCATCTCCATTCCCAAATCTACTTGGGAGGGACTAAGATGCCACACAACACTTGTTATATATGGTCAAATTTTATAGTGACCAATCACTTCAATATTGTCTATTTCTATTTGGGATTTATAGACAAAGTTGAGTATCTAAATAATTTTTGTTCTTTTTTAACTTTCTAAACATCTAAATGATCATTGTTTTTGTGTGTAAATTTCTCTCGTTAAAAATATAATAGGTTTGTATTTATTTAAAAAAAATGATGAATGAAAAGTTGATGTTCTAAAGTTCAAATTCTTTAGTAAAAAATGAGAAACACTTCATAATAATTAACATAGATCCATCTTAAATTTAAATAAATTATTAAATATATAAAAGATTATTCCAATCTCAATTTACCTATTTATCTATATGATAGGGACACCACATTATCTATTTCATTCTTCTGATTAGCCCAAAAAAAAAAAAAAACATCTATCTAAAAATAAATTATGAGTTGCAAATAGTAGATCATAAACATCTTAAAAAAGAGATTAAAAAGAAAAAAAGAAAAAATTCAGTACTTAAAAAATTGAAGTTAAAATAAATCTATACTAATTTATTTTACTTAAAAAATTGAAATTAAAATAAATCTATGCTAATTTATTTTATTATTCCTCGAGGCATTTTATTTTTTTGGAGATTTAAAATATGTGATCTCAATTTTTTTTATTTATGTTTTATTTTATCACCATTATTCCCATAAAAATGCATCTCTATAAAAACAAATCACCTCTCTTTGTGCCATGCTAAAGATAATCATATCTCTAATATCCCAAACTCAATAGTTAAGTAATATTATTTTTTATAGCTTAAACTTAATAGTTAAGTAATATTATTTTGTATAGCCTAAACTCAATAGTGAAGTAATATTATTTTTTATAGCTTAATTTCAATAGTTAAGTAATATTATTTTTTAAGTAATTGTACTCGCCATGATTGAGAAGAGGAGAAAGGTTGTCAAATAACCTACCAATGTTGTATATGGGGCATTCAAATCGTCCCATTTCCGGCAAGGGTGGTTTTTATGGCAAGTTAAAATTTCAATTTTTTTAGTTGTATTTTCAAAAATTCAATGATCTAGGTCATCTTACAATTGATCAAAACCCCTAGGGGTCAAACTTCATGAGCAAAGTTTCCATCACAAGGGTGGAGCTTTGATTTTCTGATCCAGATTATTTTTGGCACGAAATGGGAGAGAAGATATAATAAATAAATTTACGGAGATATATCAGATATCCAATAATATAACAGAGATATATCATAGATATAACCATAAACACAATTTCTATTAATGAGCAAAATGTACAAAACTGTAGAAATACAGAGTGAAAGATTCACTAGAATGGTGACAACTTATCTCTGAGAAGAGATGTGATGGCTACACTCATTCACAAGAAGATGATTGTTGCAATAAGGCTCCAAAGACCTTTTTAACATAAAGAAAATCCAAAACCCTAACCCCGTAAGAAAAACCAACAATTTTGTGGACCCGGTTTTGTGTAGTTTGGTGTATCAACTTTCCGGGGGTGTAACTTTGGCATACGATCTCCATTTGGGGTGCATGATAGTTCATTGAAAATGTATCGACGAGGAACTTCATTTTGGGGACTCAATAAGAATCTTTGACTATCATTGAGGTGCCCGATAATGAAAAAACGTCGTTTAGGCCCTCAAAATGGCCTCGAAAGTTTAGGACCCGAAAACTGCTAAAAATAGTAAATTGTCAACAAACTATTTTGAGCCAATTGAAATAGGTGGGTGGCCATCGATATCTTTTTCTGGAAAAACAGGACGATATGAGTACCCCTTATACCACACCTAACCTACCCACCTCAAACGTCATCAAGGGATGAATATCAATAGGATACAATGTTGCACTTCAATGGTTGGTACAATAGGTAAAATGAAAAATACAACATGTAGATTGGTATAAGTTTGCATTCTGCGTGGCATGACACACTATGGTGCATCTCCCTATATGTAGTTGATGCAAAGTGGCAAGCTGCTTACAAATATAATTCCCCACACATTCAATGATCATTAATCTCAACACCATGGCAATGATCATTAATCTCAACACCATGATAACATTCAATTGACTATATACATACTTCTCATCGAACTATATTAAGTAGACTAAATTTCATAGGTTTTGACATGACACACTTTCCATCTTTTAAGACGGAAATATAGTAGTGATATAATATAACTTTTGATTTCGATTTCTTATAATAACAAAGTAATGTTTTTTTCGTGTGAAAAAAAATATATATATCAAATTTTGGGCTTGTAAACTTTTCTATAAAGTAGGATAATCACCTTGAATTGACTCTTTCTAAGGAAAATAGCTAGAAAAATTGGTGGTATTTGACAAAAATCTAGTATAAATTGTTTTTGTTTGATGAAATTACACATCAAATCAATATATTGCATAATCCATGGATCGTAATGGTTTTCAATGCCGTCAAATCTATATGTACAATCATAATTTATGATTTCCACTGATTTGATAGTAAATTTCAGTACTCTCTTTTCTTCGATTTAACATTTTAACTTAATTTAATAATGAAATGAATTAATAAATAGACAAACTCAACATACATTTTTTTAAATGAAGAAACAAAATTTCATCTTATTCAACTTAATTTTCCAAAATTACTATAATCAACATACATTTTTTTAAATGAAGAAACAAAATTTCATCTTATTTAACTTAATTTTCCAAAATTACTATAATCTATATCATCTTAGAATAAATCAAAACTAAATAAAAACTCCATAAATCAAGTAACGCTAATCGAGAAGAATAACTTTTGTTAAAAGTTACAGTTCGAGTAAAAATTTCCGCTAAAAACAAAATTATTATGACTTGGCTAATTATTAGTGGCAACTTTAATAACCCTTGAAGCGAGTGCCCGCAATTTTTTTTAATAGAAATATGAATTAAAATAGAAATATGAAATATGAATTTTTTTTAATAGAAATATGAAGCGGTCATCGGTACGAATTCTGCGAAATGATAAACTACATAGAGAAAAAGCAGGCGAAGTGCAATGAATGTAATAAGAAAATGTCAAAGAGCACAGTACCTTTCCCTTATCTTTCTACATTGTCTTTTCCTGTTTTTCTCTCTCCGTTTCTCTTCCTCTTCCTCTTCCTCTTCAGTCATTAGAGACCGCAGAGTCTGCTGCAACCCTACCTCATTGCTTTTATGTGCACATCCATTTCATGTCTGCAACAGACAAAAACATTACTGAAAGGTAAGCAGACGATCCATTATACATATATTCTGATACAGTTATATATATATATACACACTCGGATGCAGTGCCTGTGAAAATCTGTAGTTAATTTTCAGTTTCTTGACAAGAAATGTTGTTAATGTTCCGTTTCTTGACAGGAAAGAGCAGCAACGGAAGATGAGCTGCAACGGCTGCAGAGTTCTGCGCAAGGGCTGCAGCGACAATTGCATTCTCCGGCAATCCCTTCAGTGGATCGAAAGCCCGCAATCGCAGGCCCACGCCACCGTCTTTGTCGCAAAGTTCTTCGGCCGCGCAGGCCTCATGACGTTCATCGCCACCGTCTCAGAGCCGGAAAGACCCGGTACGCTAATTATTTTTTCCGTCTTTTTGCCGAAAAAACTTCCTCCCTTTTTCCGTTACTTATAAATATATATCATTTCTTTCATCAGCTCTGTTTAAATCTCTGCTATATGAAGCCTGTGGGAGGACTGTGAATCCCGTGCACGGGGCCGTGGGGTTGATGTGGACCGGAAAATGGCAAATCTGCCAGGCCGCGGTGCAGACGGTTCTCAGCGGAGGGTCTCTGGATAGAACACCGGCCAGTCCCTGGTTCCCGTTAACTGACGCCAACGGGGATCGGAACCCGATGTCGGCCGGCGATCAATGGCCGAACGAGACGGATGTTGGAAATTATCCCGGCGACGACGATGTCTGCAAAATCTACGAGCTCGGCGCCTGCGTCGATTCGCGCAGAGTCCGGCAGAAAATTGACGGAAGCAATAATAATAATAACGAAATTGCGTCAACTGACGCCGACAATTTGGGGCAACGGGGCTCGGGAATTGACGGGCAAAAAAATGACATAAAGCTGGATTTGAGCTTGAACTGCTCGTCGAAGTCGAAATCCTCGAATCTGAAACAGCAGCGCGTGTCGAGCCCGTCTACGAATTCCGTCCATTCGGAGGGCTCCGTTAACAGACTGAAGATCTCCAACCCTCTGCCATCATCGACTATGGCCTCGCAGCAGAAGTTTTTGGATCTTCTCTGAGAATTCTCCTGCGGACCTCAAATTTTTTTCATATACTTGAAATTCTACTCTTCCGCGACCTTGATTTTATTTTATTATTTTTATGGAGTTGAAACTTTATTTGTCCGAGACCAGATATTGTCTGGTGTGGCGTGGTGCCGAGCCACCGACTCAGTGGGGCAAAACCGTCGACAGACGGATTTTTTGGACTCCGACCGGACGGTGGACGGCGGGGGCGGGTGTGGGGCCCGCGTTAGGTGTCGTGACGACAGGACATGTGTGTCCAGTCGCGTCGTCCTTTTTTGGCCAATCGTGACGGGACAAGTGGCATAATGCATGCGCCGAGTTTTTCCTCGTCCCTCAAGTAAGCTCAAGCGTACACGTATTTCAACTTTAGTTTATATTATGTATATTTATATAAAAAGAAGGTCTGTTTTCAAAATTTAATCTATTTCATGATATTTAGAAGGTTAATGTTGTTTCCGTAGCTGACTGTGATGACACCAAGCTTTTGACATAGGAGGGATTTTTTTTTTGATTTGTTGGTATTGTTAAGGTCGATAATATTATGTTTATAAATAGATTTAGGGATGAGAGAGAGAGTCTCCACTATTGATAATGTGGTAATATTTCCTTGCCATAAATTGGGTGCAAAACATATGTAAACCAATGGAAGCTTTCTCTTTATTATCCATTAAAGTAGAAACTTTGGAAGGAGGACATTTGACTTCACTAGTATTTATTTTTGGGTTTTTAACTTAAATCTATGTCTATTTGGGGTTTCGAACTCAAATCATTAATACAAAATCAATCATTTTGTTGTTTTTTTAATTTAATTCTTTTCTTTCTATGATTTGTTAGAGACATACTTTGTGCTTTACATGATTTCTTCATCACTATTTTTTATTTTTTTTCCCATGTACACAAGAATATTATTTCGAGAATGTTAAATTTTCCATGTACACAAGAATATTATTTCGAGGGTGTTAAATTTGAGTCCCCCACATCAACACAAGCCTAATCACCTTGTTTTCACTGGATCACACACTTCACTTTTTAGCGTTACAATTTTATTTAATGAATAATAGTTATATTAATAATTAGAAATGAAAAGAGTTATGGTTGCATCCATATGGTCAAAAGTATGTTGTTGTTAAGAGGTATTTTGTGGATATTGGCTTGGTGGTTAAGACTTTTTTCGAGACTCGTGATATGGTTTAACAATTTCTTGTGGATTTGTTAATTTTGGTGGTTGTATCGAAAACTAATAGGTCGATCTTTTGGTTTAACGGCAAATGCGGGCCAACAATTGGTATCTGAGCGAAAGGTCATGGGTTCAAGTTGTGGGAGAAATTGTTAACTTGATAGTCAACACCTCCTTCAGGATTCGTGAGATGGTTTAACAACCTCGCGTGGATCCGTTAACTCTGATGGTTGTATTGAAAACTAGTAGATCAACTTTTTGATTTAATGACAAACATGAAGCAACAATAAATACGCGAGTTATATATTGTTAATTTATTTTGTGATACACACAAGAGTAATGTCTCACAAATGGATGTAATTGATGTGTAAGTGAGTCTCGAAAGTATTGCATTTTCAACTTATTGTTCTCTCATATGCTTTTTTTGACTTCTTTCGTTTTGTCAAAGGCATGTGAGGCTTGAAGGTTTTGTATTTTTGAAGTGTTCTCTCATATGCTTTTTGGACTTCTTCCCTTTTGTCAGAGGCACTGAGATAGTAACGAGATGGTTTTTTCTTCACTATCAAGAGGGAGGGAATCTTGCTAGGAAATTTGCAAGCTCCATTTCGATGACATTACTTGACTTCCTTTCTTCCATTAAGTCTCCTTAAAGGCACCTTGATTTTTACCATTCAATATTGTGGTTTTTAAAAGTTTATGAAAAAGTTGGACTAGGGATCCTCATTTGTTTATTGGCCTAAGCTTTGGTCTAGCTTTGTTGAGGCACTTCCTTTTTTTTTAATAAACCCATGTTTTTTATTAAACACTTGGGAGTGCCTTTTCTTCACGTCTAAATCTCTTTTTTCCTTAGGAGGGGGCTCGTGTCAGGGATCCTCATTTGTTTATTGCCCTAAGCTTTGGTCTAGCTTTGTTGAGGCACTTTTTTTTTTTTATAAACCCATGTTTTTCATTGAACACTTCGGAGTGCCTTTTGTTCACGAGTCTAAATCTCTTTTTCCCTTAGGAGGGGGTTTGTGTCCCTTTTTACTGCTAATTTCAAAATTGAAATTTAATTTTGGTTAAGGTTTGTTGTTGTTTCATTTTTACATTTTGAGGCACTTTGAGATTGTGTTTTTCCTTTATACGAGGTTTTGATGACATTTTAAAACTCTTCTTCCCTTAGAAATGAAGGAGTATATTTTGGATTTTTTTTAGAAGTAGCCATGGTCATGGCTATTGTTGCACTTGAAAGGAAATTGCTTTTAATTTACTCATTACACATCAATTATGTGGTCAATTTGTGGCCCTATCATGTTAGGGAGGTTTTCTTTAACTTTTATTTATACATAGAGTCAAGCACAACTGAACATATTTGATCTTAGACCAATTTTATCTAAAACTTCCTTTAACGTGTTTCCAATTTCCTTAAGTGTTTTGTTGTCTAAGAGGGTAAGAGGGAAATGAGGGACTCAAGCTACATCATAACAAATGAAGGCATCTTCTCTAAATCAAAGTCTAGATATCATCAATCAAAACACTCTTGGTTCCCAAAAACCAAGGGCCACTATGGAAAATTAAATGTATCTACACTGAAAATGAAAGTTGGAATAACCCTTACCATAGAAGTAGAATTGTGTGTAGCCTTACAAGAAAGGAGTTGATTGTTTTTAATCCAAGTTTCGAAGGGTTTGTGGTTTGGCCATCCCATAAACTTTCTAATCAAAATTTGGTTAAGAAACATCAATGCTTCTCTTAGGGGTTGGAAAGAGAATATTTAGCTTGAAAATCCCATCCCCTTTTTTACAAAAATTGACACCTTGTTTGAGGCCTTAGATTTCTTGGCAATCTTTAACCATATTCTCAAAGGTTATAGATTCCTTTGTTGGGGAAGGTAGAGTCCACCTCTCTCTATTTGAAATTGCCATCCCAAAGATGAATGGGAAATTATTACAAAATCTTGTGGCATAAACATCTAATGGAAAAGTTGATTAGAAAGTAAATTAAAGTAGGGTTTATCATCTTATTAGTTATGAAATAGAGGAATATTTTTCTTGACATGTAATTATAATGATAATAAATAAGAATATAATGATAATAAATAAGTAAATCTTGCGGCATAAACATTTAATGGAAAAGTTGATTAGAAAATAAATTAAAGTAGGATTTATCATCTTATTAGTTATGAAATAGAGGAATATTTTTCCTCATGTAATTATAATGATAATAAAATATTTATCGACATTTTTAAGTTCAAATATAATAGTATATAATAATTAAGTAGATGAGATTATTGATAATAAGTTTTAAAGGATAATTAACTTAATCATTATCATTAAATTTATGTGTAAATCTTATCAAGAGTGTAAAAATGAAAGCGATTACTATTAGTTTGGGTTTATCTAAATTTTAGATTTATATATTCTGACTTTATATACCACCTCTTTCAGTCAGAGTAAGAATCAGAGTAAGCTCGAAAAGGCCTATAACCCTTTCGCGCATCTAGGCCCTTAGGAGATCTTATCAAGAGTGTAAAAATGAAAGCGATAACTATTAGTTTGGGTTTATCTAAATTTTAGATTTATCAAATGTTGAGAAGAATTAAATTTATTTATGTACAACCTTTTCGAGAGTATAATCTTGAGGATTGCACCTTGAAAAATTCGATCAATAAACTGAAATGTTATGATGAATTTATGCTAGTGTAGATTTAATTATTTATTTTCAATTTAATTTTTTAATTTGATTTATTTTAAACAAAAGAAATAAAAAGTTAAATTTTATTCCATTTTGATAAGGACTAGGATTATCGTCTATTCAAACCAACTTTGGTCTATTGTACCTATAAGCTTAAACTAAATACTTGGATTTATCAAGTTGTTTCTATGATCAATTAATTGAAAATGAAAATTTCTAGTTCCTTTTGTTTTTTGAGTTAATAAATAATGAAGTTTGTTTTATCACATGTTTGTTGATCACTAGATCTAATGACCTTGTAGGGCTTGACATTCCAAGATAAATTGTTTTTAATTATCTACATTGTTCGTCTAATAGATTATACAAATTCTTTTGTGCCAAAGTGTTTTAGGTCCTGTTTAATGTCGTTTCACTATGCCCATGAAAATTTGTTTTTATTTTAATAATATTAATTTTTGTTCTTAATTTAACAATGGAAACAATAATTTTGATCTTGTAACCATGGGGTAATGATTTTTTTGTAGTTATTCAACTTTATTTTATTCTGAATCTACGTAGTGCTCTACATTTTCGTTTTAAGCATGGTTATAATAATTTTTTTAATGGTGTTGATATCTTCGAGAACGTTATCCTCTATTAATCCATTGCATTTCTAATCCAACCCTTTTTGAGCCATGTGACTTTTAATGATGTTTGAAGTAGTCACAATAAGCCTTTCACTATTCATGCTAATTAGTTTGTGCTTGTATATCAAGTACTTGATCATAGCTTTACTCTCAGTGGATGGAATGATCCAGATTTTATGAGCAGAATGAAATGAATACAGATTATTAAAAGATGCTTAACACAGAATAACAGAGAATCAATAAAACTGATTTTCTATTCAATAAGGAAATAAGTTGAAACTATAAAATGCAGTGGAAAACAAGCTTGTTGGAATGGTGGTGGCTTATCTCTGAGAAGAGATATGATGATTGCGTTCATTCACAAGAAGATGATTACAATGAGGCTTTGAAGGTCTTTTTACAATAAACAAGAATGTTAAAAACCCTAGACATCTAAAAACCTAACCCTAGGAGATGAAGCGTCAAAAGTCATGTGGGTCTCGTTTGGGTAAGTTAGTACATCAACTTCCTGGGGTCGTAACTTTTGCATACGATCTTCGTTTTAGGCGCACGATAGTCTGTTGGAAATGTATCATCGATGAGATTCATTTTGGGGGCTCAATCAAAGCCTTCAACTATCATTGAGAACCTCGATCTCGAAAAACCTTCATTTAGGCCCCTCAAAATGGCCACGGAAGTTAAAAACTGCTAAAAATAGTAAATTGTCAAAATTGTCAAAAAATTGTTTTAAGCGAGTTGGAAAATGTGGGTGGCCATCGATATCCACCTGGATAATGAAAGCCCAACTTTGATTTGTAAATTGTGATGGATACTCCACTAAAATAAATTCATCACAAAGTGTTTTGCAAGAAATCTCTATTATGTATTGATTACTTATATTGTAACTTGATATTACATGCATAGTGCTCAAATTATTGAAATAAACCAAGAATGCAATAAAATGAATTAAAACAATAAACACTACACCATCTACACAATGAACACAATATATACCTTGGGAAACCCGATATGGAAAACCCAATGGGAAGGTGAGAACCATGCCTTGGTCTTCTTTTGTAAGCTATGAAATGCAAATACAAAGAAAGATGAACTCACTATGGTGTTTCCATAAAACTCTGTATGGTTGCTACAAAGTCTTCTACCTCATTTGTTTTGTTCACAATATCCCACTCCTTTGCCATGCTTAACTATGGAACAATAATCAATACAACAAGTGTAAAATACTCGGCTTGCTAAAACGGATTTAAATATTCCCTATGTGATACAATCAAATCAAGGGTGACAAGCCTATAAAATTTTACATGCATCTACAACATATTTAAAAACACATGAATGCAACTATTCAACAAACACACCATTCATATAAATAGTTACATAGTGGATCAAACATGATAAAAGACAATAGATAACATATCTTTAAATTTTTGAATCAATTGGTTGCATATAAGGGATGTTCTTACTAGCCATAGGTTTGCTATTTATTTTCTCTCAACAACAAATCACCCTCGAGCTGAGAATATGAGTCCACAAGGAGATCCGACCCTCTTCACTGGCCACTCTCCACACACAACAATCCAAAATCCAAATTTCAAACTCCAACAACAATTCAAATCCACCAGCTCTATTCCCCTCAACCTACACAACCCAATGAATGTGATCCCCTTCTCTACCCCACAGTGCCTCAATCCCCTTCCCGCTTTCCTTTAGGGCTTTAGTGCACTGTTGGCTAGGAATCTCATAGTTGGGGACTCTAGGAACTCTCAGCTGGTTCTTTGGAGTGATCACAATAGTGTTCTTAAGTTTTTTGAGCCATTTTCTCAATAGGAAATCCAATTATAGTCGCACAACCTTATTTTCAACATCAAACACAACCCAAGAAACTATCTTTTCATTGCTAACATGACTGGTGCTCTTCTTAGCACCCAACCCCTTTCTAGCTCTCTAAAATCAATAAGTAAAAATTGTTCTAATAACTCATTTTAATTTCATTTTCTTCTCATGCAAGATTGACTCACATTTTCCAAAAAATGGTTGTACTCACTCTATGTTGTCATAAATTGGTGAGTTGACATTTCCACCTATCACTCTTACATCAATTTAATAGCTCTTTTTGATAATTAAAAGAGGATACACATTAATATGAAAATGGCCGAATTAATATAAATGGGTAGCCCCTTGGATCCCTCTTTGGCCCCCACTATTTGGAATCATAACTCATCGTTATCATCCTTCTTGTACTACAACTAACGATTGTTATTTTTATTAATCATTTTAATGTACAAAATACATAGTTTGACACTTGGCCATATTAATTTGTATAGGATTTTCAACCCAAACATATTGGCTCACCAGCGTAAATCACATTTGCACATTAACATTATAAATTAGGAGGATTAAAACTGGGGATATTACATATCCTTCCCCTTATTTGTCAATTTTCATATGCAACTCTGTGCGACTAATTTTCAGTGCTGAAAATTGCTTTCTAGTAAGCTAACAATAAAACCTTAGTTATTATCACTGAACAATTTTACACTAAACATCATTGATTGAAATTATATGCAGCGGAAACATAAAAGATCAGAGATGAATCATCAACACAACTGAGACACAAATTTATGTTCTATCATCTTTATCAAATTTAGAAAATCTGAGGGAAAAACCAACCCTCTTGGTCAACATGCTTTGACCAAATATGGGGACAACATTGTTCTCCTCAAATAAAAAAAATCAGCAAAATACTTGGAAGAACTCCATTCTGCAGATCTGTTGCGGCGATCGAACTACTAACTTTCTGCAGTGGTCGATTCACCTGCAACTATCGAAGCTATCGCTTTCTGTAGCTACCGAAACTTGTGGCTACAGAACCACCCACAACTATAGTAGTTTCTGTAGCCACCGAAACTGTCAGTTTCTGTAGCTACCGAAACCTACGGCTACAAAATTGCCAACTTTCTGTAGCTACCGAAACCTGCGACTACATAATTGTAGACTTTTTATCACCTATTGTGGCTACAAAATCATCTCGCTGAAGTTACAATGCCCCTTAGCATAAGTGTTTACTCACTTATGCTAACTCCACGATGTCTCCACACTTTTCACTCCACTAATGAAATGTCGCAATGACCTCTCTCCCTTATATACAAGTCTTATGGGTTATTATAGAAGCCCCTCCACAAAGTCAACATCAAATTAGATTTACATGTGGGTGTGAAGCCCCATCACAAACTCACGAAGCCCACTTCCAAATCCATGAAGCCCCAACGTCATTCCAAGGGAGTTTTCATCAAACTGAAAGTGTTATGTGGTGTCCACGACGATTCCCACATGTCCAACACCTAGGGCCATGTGAGAATACCTATGCGAAGCTACAAAAATCAACACTCCCTCCTAGCGAGGGAGGTATTCTCACTATACTCCACAATCACTTGGAAATAGCTTTGTCTCCCACCCTAGGAGTAGCTCTGTGTCCCGCACTAGATTTGCTACCACATATGTTCTCTAACCCACCTAATTGCCTGCCCCTTCTGTCACTATAGCGAAACATGCTGAAAAAAATGGATCCTCCATGGGGGGCACACAACTCTTATAACCTCCTGCCTCTGAACCTCTTGTATGGATTCCTTAACTCATGACACCTCCCTGTGATTTTTGGAAGATGCCTCTCTCCCACTTGAACTTGAGGGGGAACACCCTCTGAATTTCTGACTCTCTCTGACTCTCCTGAGTCTCTCTGAAGTTAGATTTTCTTTGAGTCTGTACCACTGGTGGAGCTACCTGCTCCCTCTAAATTTGCGCTACTGGTGGGATTGCATGCTTCACCACTGGTGTAACAACCTGCTCCCTCCTCATTTGTCATCCATATTGTAACACCCTGTTTCCCCCAGTTTGTAAAAATAACTATACTGACCAAGAACTGTGGAAAACTCAAAAATGTGAATGTGTGATGTGAATGGACCTTGTGAAAAAGGTTGATGAATGTGAATAATATATATATATATATATATATATTGTAAGACTGCTAAGAGGGGATATACTGAAAAAGAAACCACGATGGCTGAAGAAAGGTGGTGGAAGGCACCTGGAAAGGTGGCGTTAACTTTCATCGAAACTAATACTGTATTTGGACTTCATTGGCCCGGAGAACCAAGAGCGGCTCGCTGGCCTCGAATTAAATGACTCGCCAAGATTGGTAGGTAGATGGCTCCTCATGAGTAATGAGGGATGGGCGGGGTGAACCGTCCATCCGTAGAGCCTTCAGGCCTGACCAATGCGAGGGAAATCGCGCCACACACAACCTTGCAAGAGGAAAAAGGCGTGAGGGAGAATCGAGAAGGGGGCATGCGAGGGGAGGAAGATAAATCTGGAAAACACAGAGTGAGTGATAGCAGAGAAGGGGGAGAGTAACCCTTGTTCTCGGTCACTGGCAAACAAAGATGCAGTCTCGCATCATCGTGGTCTTAGCTTGGGGGTGGCTAGTGGTAAATCCTATCGGAATCGCTGAGCCTACGGTTGGGTGGAAATGAGCACCCCTCTCAGCAGTTGCACTCACCTCTGGTGCTATTTCTGATAAGTGTTTTATATCTTGCATCGTGAAATTTATATGCTGACATATATGCTCTTAGTCTGTGCAGTTTTATGAATGGTTTGAGTATAATACTGCCTGTGTAGTGTTTTGATTCAGGAATGGTGGTTGCATGCTTATAATGGAAGGGTCACGTATGGCTTATGTTTATAAATAGATTTATATGTATATACACACATTGAATCAAATTTAGAATTCAAGCCATTTCTCGGGAAATCTATACCATTATTCGTCTCAAGTGAAACCCTGGATAAACCTCCCCATAGAGACATCCTATTTGAAAAGCTCAGAAGAGGTAGCAATTTGTATGCAAAGACTCTGCAGAGGCGCAGAAGTCGCAGAATCCCTTGAGGATTCGAAGAATAAGTATCGATCAACGGATGAGATCCCATCGGAAGATCAGCGGTTATTCACGACCGTTAGATTGAAGGAATATACGAGGGTGTTAAATGCATTAACCCTTTTTCCTTCATCTTCGCGAGTAGCGAAGAAATCGGGACCGTAGTGTTAATATTATGGTCGCTGCGGGAGGTATTTACCCCCACGTGTGAACCTGACGAGAATAAAAGACTCCAGGAAGCAAGAGAAACCCTAATGAGTTGGCTAATAACCCTAGAAGCCTTATCGGCTCAAGAAGAAAATTTATATTAGGCTATTAACGTCCAAGAGAGGAAGTCGGTCAGAATTAATAATAATATACTGAACAAACACATACCCAGAAGGAGAAGTCGGCCCCAACAAACTGGCAGGATTACTATAAATACAGGGCGCCAGTTCTCATTTGACAGCATCTCAAAATTGCAGTTTCCCAGTTGGTGCGCACTGCAGTTGCAGTTGATGCGCAGGTTTAGAGGAGGGTTGCAGGTGCAACAACAACAACAACTAGTTTCAATATTGGCTTGGATATCTTTTGGCTAGGGTTTGGAACATCTGATCAGTCTTTTGTGATGCGCTATCCTTGGGGATTGATGCGCTACTCTTTGTTTGGCTATCTAGCCTAGGGTTTGCTCCCGGAGGAATTCTCAGGTCAAGGTTAAGGTGCTCGGAGGGAGGGCTATTAACGCCCAAGAGGAAGTCGGTCAATTAATAATAATATACCTAACAAACACATACCCGTATGAGAAGTCATCTCAACAAACCCAAGGCAGATTACTATAAATACAGTACGCTCTCATTTGACAAAGATCTCAAAATTGCGCTTCATTGGTGCGCGACCGCAGCCGCGCTGATGCGCAAGCTTGAGGAGGGTTGCAAAAAACAACAACAACAACTAGTTTCAATATTGGCTTGAAATATCTCTTGGATAGGTTTTGGAACATCTGGACGGGCTTGTTGATGCGCTATCCTTTGGGGATTGATGCGCTACTCTTTGTTTGGCTATCTAGCCTAGGTTTGCTCCTGAGGAATTCTCAGTCAAGGTTAAGGTGCTCGAGGTTTCTACTGGTTGGTTGGGTGATAAGGGTATCATCAATGGTAAAATGAGCACTATCTTTCATATTCTAACGTGTTATGGCCCACACCCTTCATCCTAAAACGCCGGAAGGAAACATAACCGCTAGACATTGAGCTCGATGAGGAACTGCATCTAGGGTTACTAGAAGAAGAAGTTTCCAAGACACTCAGCCTAGGTTACTAGTAAACAGTTGCAAAACCCTAAACCTCTTGTTGAGGCATCCTTAAGGACGGTATCGACCTAATCTCCTGATAGATCAGTGCGCCATAGCCCATTGCATCTCTTGGTATTCTCAGAAGGCTAAGATGTGAAGTTTGGATTTCTCGTCAAATCTAGGGTTTGACCCGTCGCTGCCATGATGAACTCTATGAAGTTCGAGAACAAGTTAGATGGAGCTCTCTAACTTCTCGTGAGCGCGGGAAGACATGGATTGACCCCACACTGCTTATGGATACCCGTGAGTGCTGACACGTAATTTCACTTCCCTAGATCCACCTCGATCTCGAACAAACCGTAACGTACACTACTCTTTCCCTAGATCTAGATATCAAATGAACTAAGAGAAATGGATAGTGGACATACCTTATGAACGCTCTCCTTTAATCTCTGTTGTTCCTCGCTCTGCTCTATTGCTCTTGTGTCATTCCAATCACGACAACACAAACCAATCACAGCAAAGGAATTAATATATTCAATACCTAGTCTATACATGTGATCAAGGAATCATGTAATAAGATGACATCATCATTATGGGGAAGGGACATACTCATGTATTATATTAACTGAAAGAGAAATATACAACCTGAGCCTTGATGTCGTAGATCTCCTTTCGATGGCTCTTAGCTGTGACACACACACTTGCTCATGCATGAAGAAGTTCAACCACATATGATTACTTGCTGTCTCTTGTTGCTGTAGCTTCAATCCTCCATGCAGTCTTGCACTAGTTCTCTAATCAATCTCTTGCTTCTTTGTTTGTTGTTCTTCTTCTTAACCCTTTCCATAAGTAATCTCCTCAATATATAGGAGAAGATTTTTTAGTTACTTGGATAGGGAATGATCCCAAGATATCTGGAAAGTCAGTGTTTTGCCAACCATTCAAACTCCAACTCATCCTTCTAGAAGATTCCTTCTAGAAGAATCGAGAACTTATTCGTTTTCTCCTTTAGAAACATATCCGCACCCTAGCCATTAACACAGTGCGGAAAGTCCGCAGTCCAGCTGA
>SNQJ01S0023969.1:145167-187968 GCA_010110895.2 Picea sitchensis
CGTGAGGGAGAAGCGAGAAGGGGGCAGGCGCGAGGGGAGGAAGAGAACTCTGGAAAACACAGAGTGAGTGATAGCAGAGAAGGGGGAGAGTAACCCTCGTTCTCGGTCACTGGCAAACAAAGACGTAGTCTCGCAGCATCGTGGTCTCAGCTCGGGGGTGACTAGTGGTAAATCCTATCGGAATCGTTGAGCCTACGGTTGGGTGGAAACGAGCACCCCTCTTAGCAGTTGCACTCACCTCTGGTGCTATTTCTGATAAGTGTTTTATATCTTGCATCGTGAAATTTATATGCCGACATATATGCTCTTAGTCTGTGCAGTTTTATGAATGGTTTGAGTATAAGACTGCCTGTGTAGTGTTTTGATTCAGGAATGGTGGTTGCATGCTTATAATGGAAGGGCCATGTATGACTTATGTTTATAAATAGATTTATATGTATATACACACATTGAATCAAATTCAGAATTCAACCCGTTTCTCAGGAAATCTATACCCTTATCCGTCTCAGGGGATACCCTGGATAAACCTCCCCATAGAGACACTCTATTTGAAAAGCTCAGAAGAGGTAGCACTTTGTATGCAAAGACTCTGCAGAGGCGCAGAAGTCGCAGAATCCCTTGAGGATTCGAAGAATAAGTATTGATCAACGGATGAGATCCTGTCGAAAGATCTGCGGTTATTCACGACCGTTAGATTGAAGGAATAAACGAGGGTGTTAAATGCCTTAACCCTTTTTTCTTTATCTTCGCGAGTAGCGAAGAAATCAGAACCGTAGATCCCCAGGGTCCGTGAAAGAATCTAGACCGTGGATTTGTGTCCAGGCAGCTTAGGAACGATGAAATGGAGAGACAGGCCTGAGCCATCAAATCTTGGTCTAAACAGCCGACAGACGTTGGATCTGTCGAGAGTTGCACGAGATTTAAACCTCACGCGAAGAACAACAGAAGCGAAAGTCCCGAGAAATAGTCCGTATCGGGATTCGGGAGTTCGGGAGTCCAGAGGACAAGAGTCCAGGCACTCGACATCAGAAGTCCCGAAATAGCGAAAGAACCTGGGCTGTTTGTTGGAGGGAGGACACGTGTCGCGAAATCACCCATATCGGGAATTCGAACATCGAGAGTCATAGAGGGAAGTCTTTCGACTTCGCAGGTGGTGAAGTCGCGAGAGAATCGCAACTGTCCATTTGAGGGGGACAGACAACACCTTGTCGTGTACACAGACCCTGTAGGAATCATAGAGGTCGAGGAAATCTTTCACGATTTTAGAGAGGAGAAGCTCGGGAGGGATAGTGCCATTTTGAGCACAGAGCCTTAGCTGCAAAGGTCGCAGAGGAGAGGCAAAGTTCGAGACCTTTGATACTTAAGAAATCTTCCAAGGAGAAGGAAGAGAAGCGCATGTTCAAGGAGGAGCTACAACTGCCGTTAGATCAGCTGGAGCGAAATAGATCTCGGTCGTCGAAGAAGTACTTCTAGACGTGCGCAGAAGAAAGTAGAAACGGACGACAGAGAGACTTCGTGGAGAAGTGCCGAATTGTCGTGGGCCGTTGGATCGCACTAAGTTGCGAGGGAGTTAAGTTGTAGAAGCAACCATGAGATAAGCTGTATGGACGGTAGAGACACTTCGAGATAGAAGTGGCGAACAACCGATAGTTGTTGGATCTTGCAGAGTTGCAAGGCGGTTAGGATCAGTGCAGTCCCAAAGAGGTCTGAGTTCGGTATCTCGCATCTCGGGGTTTCACAAGAAGAGAGCGCAAGAGTTGGGTGCTCCAACTGACGAAGTCGCGAAGTGCGAAGTGGCGAGGAGAAAAATCTGAACCGTTGAATCCAGGAACAGGAGGACCGTTGGATCAGAACTCCGTGGTGATATCGTATATCGAGAGTTCGGGGGTTCGGAGGTTGGAAGGGCTCACTTTCGATCGTAGAAGTCGTGAAGTGCCGAGAGTTGAGGCTCGTGAGAACACATGGCACATCCATCAGGTGGGGCCCGTGCGATTGACAGGTGGGCACGCGTCGCCCCGGAAAGGGGTCAACACTCTGTTGACTTCTCGCGTCTCGGAGATTCACGAGATAGGAGCACGAAGGCTCAACGCTCCAACTCACGAGGTTGCGAGTTGCAAGAAGTGCAAAGAGGAAGTCAACCATTGCTGACTTTCACGTCTCGGGATTTCGGAGAAGAAGAGCACGAGAGCTCGACGCTTCAACCTGCGAGGTTGCGAGTAGCGAAAAGTGTGAAAGGAAAGTCATGTATCGCATTTCCCCGAATCGCAAAAAGTCGATAAGCGCTTAGCTGGCTTAAGCATGTAGACACGGGACAGGGTCATGTGGACAAGACCCCAAGGGGGAAACCTACCACTCGCTAGCCCTGTCGGTGTTCGGGGCTTCGCCGTGTCGGGGTTTGCAGAGTTGAAAGAGTCGACGCTCTGGTAGTACTGAGTCACGAAGAGCGAAAGAACGCCATACTTGTTCGGCTTGTGGTCGCGACCTACGATCACGTGGAAATGGACAAGGAAGGAACTAGCCTATGCTAAGACCCCCGTAGGTATCTCAGGGATTCTGATCCTCGAGAATTTGACGAAAATTTTTGTTTTCCTTAGTGAGTATGTGACACATATCCTCTCTGGACACCAATCGAGTCCAATCCTATTGTTGGCCCTTGACCAAGTTTTGAGGAACACTTGGTCATATTTAACCATTTTTCGGTCACTGGCAAACAGAGACGCAGTCTCGCAACATCGTGGTCTCAACTTGGGGGTGGCTAGTGGTAAATCATATCGGAATCGCTGAGTCTATGGTTGGGTGGAAACGAGCACCCCTCTTAGCAGTTGCACTCACCTCTGGTGCTATTTCTGATAAGTGTTTTACATCTTGCATCGTGAAATTTATGTGCTGACATATATGCTCTTAGTCTGTGCAGTTTTATGAATGGTTTGAGTATAAGACTGCCTGTGTAGTGTTTTGATTCAGGAATGGTGGTTGCATGCTTATAATGGAAGGGCCACGTATGGCTTATGTTTATAAATAGATTTATATGTATATACGCACATTGAATCAAATTCATAATTCAACCCGTTTCTCAGGAAATCTATACCCTTATCCGTCTCAGGTGATACCCTGGATAAACCTTCCCATAGAGACACCCTATTTGAAAAGCTCAGAAGAGGTAGCACTTTGTATGCAAAGACTCTGCAGAGGCGCAGAAGTCGCAGAATCCCTTGAGGATTCGAAGAATAAGTATCGATCAACGGATGAGATCCTGTCGAAAGATCTGCGGTTATTCACGACCGTTAGATTGAAGGAATAAACGAGGGCATTAAATGCCTTAACCCTTTTTTCTTTATCTTCGTGAGTAGCGAATAAATCGGAACCGTAGATCCCCAGGGTCCATGAAAGAATCTGGACCGTGGATTCATGTCCAGGCAGCTTAGGAACGACGAAATGGAGAGACAGGTCTGAGCCGTCAGATCTTGGTCTAAACAACCGACAAACGTTGGATTTGTCGAGTGTTGCATGAGATTTAAACCTCACGCGAAGAACAACAGAAGCGAAAGTCTCGAGAAAGAGTTCGTATCGGGATTCGGGAGTTCGGGAGTCCGGATGACGAGAGTCTAGGCACTCGACATCAGAAGTCCCGAAATAGCGAAAGAACCTGAGCCGTCCGTTGGAGGGAGGACACGTGTCGCAAAATCACCCATATCGGGGATTTAGACATCGAGAGTCATAGAGGGAAGTCTTTCGACTTCGCAGGTGGTGAAGTCGCGAGAGAATCGCAGCTGTCCATCTGAGGGGGACATACAACACCTTGTCGTCTACACAGACCCTGTAGGAATCATAGAGGTCGAGGAAATCTTTCACGATTTTAGAGAGGAGAAGCTCGGGAAGGATAGTGCCATTTTGAGCACAGAGACTTAGCTGCAAAGGTCGCAGAGGAGAGGCAAAGGTCGAGACCTTTGATACTTAAGAAATCTTCCAAGGAGAAGGAAGAGAAGCGCATGTTCAAGGAGGAGCTACAACTGTCATTATATCAGCTGGAGTGAAATAGATCTGGGTCGTCGAAGAAGTACGTCCAGACGTGCGTAGAAGAAAGCAGAAACGGACGACAGAGAGACTTCGTGGAGAAGTGCTGAATTGTCGTGGGCCGTTGGATCGCACTGAGTTGCGAGGGAGTTAAGCCGTAGAAGCAACCATGAGAGAAGCTGTATGGACGGTAGAGACACTTCGATATAGAAGTGGCGAACAACCGATAGTTGTTGGATCTTGCAGAGTTGCAAGGCGGTTATGATCGGTGCAGTCCCGAAGAGGTCTGAGTTCGGTATCTCGAATCTCGGGGTTTCGCAAGAAGAGAGCACAAGATTTGGGTGCTCCAACTCACGAAGTCACGAAGTGCGAAGTGGCGAGAAAAATCTGAACCGTTGAATCCAGGAACGGGAGGGCCGTTGGATCAGAACTCCGTGGTGATATTGTATATCGAGAGTTTGGGGGTTCGGAGGTTGGAAGGGGTCACTTTCGACTGTAGAAGTCGTGAAGTGCCGAGAGTTGAGGCTCATGAGAACACATGGCACATCCATCAGGTGGGGCCCCTGCGATTGACAGGTGGGCACGCGTCGCCCTGGAAAGGGGTCAACACTCTGTTGACTTCTCGCGTCTCGGAGTGTCGCGAGATAGGAGCACGAAGGCTCAACGCTCCAACTCACGAGGTTGCGCGTTGTGAGAAGTGCAAAGAGGAAGTCAACCATTGCTGACTTTCGCGTCTCGGGATTTCGCAGAAGAAGAGCACGAGAGCTCGACGCTTCAACCTGCGAGGTTGCGAGTAGCGAAAAGTGTGAAAGGAAAGTCATGTATCGCATTTCCCCGAATCGCAAAAATTCGATAAGCCCTTGGCTGGCTTAAGCGTGTAGACATGGGACAGGGTTATGTGGACAAGACCCCAAGGGGGAAACCTGCCACTCGCTAGCCCTGTCGGGGTTCAACGCTTCGCCGTGTCGGGGTTTGCAGAGTCGAAAGAGTCGACGCTCTGGTAGTACTGAGTCGCGAAGAGCGAAAGAACACCATACTTGTTTGGCCTGTGGTCGCGACCTACGATCACGTGGAAATGGACAAGGAAGGAACTAGCCTATGCTAAGACCCCCATAGGTATCTCGGGGATTCTGATCCTCGAGAATTCAACGATTTTTTTTGTTTTCCTTAGTGAGTATGTGACACATATCCTCTCTGGACACCAATCGAGTCCAATCCTATTGTTGGCCCTTAACCAAGTTTTGAGGAACACTTGGTCATATTTAACCATTTTTGGGACTTCGACAGCCTGTCGAAGATAGAGCGCCAGACGAAGTAGAGATCATGGGATCTCGGTCCACTTTCGAGCCCCTTTTTGGGTTTTGGGACAATGTAATGGGAAAGGGATGTCGGCCCGTGGGTTTACCCACGCTTAGGCCCACTTTTGTATGTATAAATAGATGTCTAGGCGAAGTAAGTAGAGGATGGTAGCCTATCTATGTGATGTAAGCTTAAGTGCTAGTAGTGCTCTGTGCATGACTGTAGAAGGGTTACAGAGCAAGTGCAAGTTATTATAGAGATTATAGAAGGCTTTGTGCTACAATGCAAGGAAGAAGGATTTAGTGAGCTGCGCAGATCTTCTGTTCTGTGCCCATAAGGGTTTTTGGTGACTGTGTATTGTAACCGATTGAAGACATTAATAAAGAAGAAGAGTTGGTGGACGTAGCCCTAGGGTGGGGGTGAACCACGTACATGCTGTGTTGCTCTGCTTTGTGCGATGTATCGATGTGTTTCTATGTGATGAATGTTATATAGATTTGATGTTGCTTTGTGCCTAATCATGTGAATGAATGCTAGATCTGACTTATGTGGATGTGCTTAGTGCTTGAATCTGCTAGATCTATTGTGTTCCTTTTATGTTAAGTGTTATTAGATGATGGATATGGTTGCATCCTGCAATACTCTATAATTAGGGTACGTCTGCGTTGTTACTAAGAACTGAATATTGATGAAGATTAACTGCTAAGTGTTCTGTTAAGTGTTAGAATCACAGATCTGTGTCCCAGCTAAGGTTACAAACATCTGAGTCCTGCAACCACCCCTGCCTCTACCTCGAGTGAGACTTCATCTTCTTTGCAGGTGTTGCCGAAAGGGCCGGTAGTTAGAGTTTTGTTGGTGCGCTGTTGTAGTGTTGAACCCTGGGTCTGCCCTTGTGTCAACAAATGGTTCCATTGCCGGGACCTGAAACTGTGATTGCTGGGAACTGAGAAAGAAGAAGCTTTATGAAAAGATTCGTCCTGAAACTTTCGAAGCTCTGTGCGTGGTCCTGTGCCCTAGTGCACACTTGATCTAAAAAGCTCTGTGATAAAGAAGGAAGGGGAGATCTGAAGAAAATACATCATATGTGAACGCTTTGTGCTCTAAGAAATGTTACAGTGGAAGTTTCTAAAGAAAAGAGGTCAGATCTACAGAAAGAAGTAAGATCTGTAAGCTCTGTGCTCTGATAGAGGTAATAACAACTAATTTTTTTTAGATCTTGAAGCTTTATGCTTTGTAAAAATAAGATAAGTGAAAATTTTTATTTCTAAAATATGGATCTAGGTATGCTTGATAGAGTCTGTCCTAGCTTGAAAACTAGGGCATTGTTAGATGAAAGAAGGTTTGATATGAATAGATCTGGTAAGAATAATGATAAATATGTTATACCTATGCATAGAAAGAATGTTTGGACTAACCAATGGATGCAGAATCCTAGAAAGAATTTTTTTCAGGCTAGCTACCATGATCTTAGTGCGCAGTACAAAAGAGGTTGGGGATCATTTACAAGAAAGAGAGGATTAACCCTATGTTACAGTTGTAGAAAACTAGACCATCTAGTTAAGGAATGCCCGGGTGGAAGACCTAGTTGTCTCTGTTGCAAAGCTTTGGACCATGAAGTGTTGGATTGCCCTAGAATGATTGCTAAGCTTGAAAGAATGAATCTGAATGAAGAAAACCCTAAGACAACTCTAGAAATAGCCGAATCTCAGAAAGAATCTGAGAAAGTATTACTACAGATGAAAGAGACCCTGAATGACCACCGACATTTTAGGTTATCAGAGATCTTTAAAGAAAAATAATGCATCGAAGTAAGAATACGAGATTTCGACATTGACTGTGTTCTTGATGAAGAAACACCAGTGAACATCATGCTAAAGAGAACTTGGGAAGCTATAGGAAGACCTGTTATGATCCCTTCACTAAGAGTAATAAGACTCTTTAGAGGAAAGCTGGTGACCCTATGTGGAAAGCTCACTCAGATATCTATGAATGCTAATGGAACTTCGATAGAAGAAGATTTCGAGATTATCAAGTTTATTGAGGACAACGCCCCGTTTACTATGTTACTTGGAAAACCTTAGATTAAGAGAGATCAAGCCAGAAAGAAATAAGAAGAAAAAGTTTTAGAACAACAGAGACGAGTTAACAGATTTCATGACCAGAAGGATTGCACAGTTGATTGAAGAACAAGAGAACAAATCAAAGCCACTTATCGTTAGAGGCTCAGATGTCGACGCTGAAAGAATGTCAGAAGGCTCATAGAAGACCGAAGCACATGTCCTAGAAAAAGAAGAATTATTACCCCTGGGTCTTAGGAGAGAATCTCAGCAGCGCGAAGTACCTATGTTCAAGGAAAATAAGAATCAAAATGGGAAGAGAATCCTTGAGACAAAGCTCACTGGAAAAAAGGCTATGAAACTAAGTAAAAGGAGAGCTAAGATCGACAGACTACAAAATATTTCAGAGGGAACCTCACAGAACGGGAAACTTGCAGAAATTGAACTTCATCGAGATATTAGACCAACGACATATGCCACTTCGCCGAGGCAAAGCAATGTAGCCGTTGGAAGCTAATATAACCGTTCGACTGCCGCTCCGAACGCGTTGAAAAACATTGATGGTTCACCACTAGACCATCAGAACGCACCATAACGGACAAAACATGAGTTAATGACGCCTCATACCCGTTGCTAACTTTCTTACTTAGTCTGCCGCGCCACGCATCGAGAATACCTTTTGTTAACTATGAACTTGAGCTCACAGCCTGAGATTATTTTGCACTGTGATCATTGCCTTGTTCCCATACCCTCCACTGCAGTTTCTGAATCCAGTTCACACCCGATCTAATCGACCCCGAGCTTGTATGTCAAACGATCTTAACACAGTAGAGAAAGCAGTCGAAAAAGTTTTGATTGACTTAATGACTGAGAGAGTCATGTCAGAGAGAAGGATGTCTGCAGGTGTGCAAGCTCCATCAACAGGAGGAGTCCAAGCTTCTCCCTCAACTGCTCGCGGAGCAGGACCTTCTAGAACCACGACAGAGACAAGAACAAAGCACAGAGACGACATTGCGAACGCCAAGCTTATTCCACGCATTCTGCCGACTTACATACCACCTCTGAGCGATGATATTAACCACGATAGTGTACCCAGAGACTTCGAGTATACTTTGATCACCGCGTACCTTTCGAAAGGGGTGCACGTAGTTCGAGTCGATCAAGACAAGCTCATAGCGTTGAAGTTTAGTGACTTCAACCTTGACGACAGGTAAGTATACAGTATGCATGCCCCGCACAAGTATGTAACGAATACGAAGGGAAAGAACTTGAAGATCTTCCCACAGTCTTGGACCCAGAACCTCGCGCAGTCTACATTGCTGAATGTTATGAAGATCCCGCACTTTGGCAGACACTAGGAGGTGAATGCGTGCGTAAAGTTGCTTCTATATTGGTATCACAAAGGATACCTATGGATAAACCGACGCATCACTGTGGATATGACCTTGACCAATCGGATCACAACGCTTAGCATGCAAGGCCCTGATCCAAAGGAGTTCTACCCTGGAAAGACCTCCGACCGAGCATTAGCGCAGATAATTAAGGAAACCTATGGAGATATCGAGAAGGGAACGCGAGGCTACAAGGTAGCCTATATCCAGAGTGGCGCAGTGCGCCTTGCCTGTTTGCTGATCGCGGGCTAGTTAGTTCGTAAGAATAAACCAACTCAAGTGACCAGATTCGTGGTCGACCTCGCATGGAAGTGCGCAGAGGGATTATAGATGAACTGAGCGCAATGCCTTATCAATCAACTAGAGATTGATTGCAGAGAAGCGCAAGACCAAGGGTATGACTTTCACTTTAGTTTGCTTCTCATACTGATCACTTTCATTGCCTGGGAGCTACCAGAAGGCGCCACTTTCCTGGATATAGAACCCTTCGAACCACTGGCCGTGAAGTTCTGTATGCTGTGGTATTCCAACGACATGAGAAAACAGTGGCAGTGCAATGCTGTCTTCCACGGCTACTACAACCAGTTGAAGATCGCAATCCAGTGTACACCGCTCATCACCCCGAACCCACTTTGCAGGTTTAGACCCTTGATGAAATTCAGCGTGCACTGCCACTTCACCTACATTACAACGCGCGTTGATGAGCATAAACAACAACTCCAGTCATATTACAAATTGACAGAAGATGACTTGGAGGAGATTACCAAGGAATAGTCGGTAGACCTCCTTGTTCCAGCGGACCCCACAAAGATGTTCGATTTGGATAGCCCTAAAACTATGCTGGACACACCTGGACCTAGTAAAACGAAGAAAAATGACGAAGTGCATGATGTCCATAGCACATCGGTGGAGACATCTTCGACCTCACCTGAGTAGGGAGATGATGGTGGAGAACTAGGTGGCACAAAAGTCTAGCAAAACAAAGGTGAAGTTACTCCGCCTAGAGACGAAGAGGATCCAACTAAGAAAAGGAAGGTTATCGCGCCAAAGCCTTCGTCCCGAAAGAAAGCCAGAGCCACCAGGGCTACGTTTAAGACTACCCTCACCTCAGACGACTTCGACTTCTTAGTCGCTGCGTTGAATGATGCTTCATTGGAGATCGCGGAAAAGCAAGAAGTGAAGCAAGAGGAGGTATTCAGCTGAATCAACGGTGAACTTCGAGAAGTGCAACATGCACTACAATCTAGCCACGCAGTTTCTATTGCACCCTCAACAAGTGGAACATAAAAACCAGGAGATAAGCCAACCCAACTGCACCATATCGCCAATAAAGTTGAAGATCGCCTTCGACGAGCTCAAGAAGAGACAACGCAAGCTATCCAAGATTTGGCGCAAGCACAAAAAGATATGCTAGAACAATGCAGTAATGCAGAACAAGAAAAACTAGCTCTTCAAGCAAAGTGGGAGGAAGAGAAAGCAGCGCTACAACAAGACATGGAACAATTGCTCACAAAGCAACTTGAAGTACAGGAACGGGTTCACAGAGCCCTTCGCTCCGTGACAATCATCGAAGTCTAGATAGAAGAATGAGTTCCACAGCAGGTGGCACAACTGGAAGGAGTGATCCAACAACTTCAGTAGCGCATCGCAGACCTGGAACTTTGCACTGTGCTTGAGACACCTCAAGAAATAAGAGATCTAAGAGAGGCCACTGCCCGAAGCGCAGTTGATTGACTAAAAACCTTTGCCTTGGAATACAAGCAGTTGATCTCTAGAAGCGCCCAAACGTATGAAAACCTCATGGAAAATCCAGAATTGCAGGCATTAGAGTCACAGTTCCAACACGCATAGCAGCAGACAGATACGTTACAAGCGCAGCTAAAGGCCTTGTCACCAGTTGAGAGAATGAAGAGGTTTCTAGAGCAATGCACGACCCAACAACAAGTATGCACACTCTATTGTAAAGTAATGGAAGTCTCTCAACGACTTCAACTAGTGCAAGAAAAGGCATGTCAATTATTCACTGAACTTGAAAGCCAATGAGTAGAACTTGAACAGGTTGTGAGTACAACAGAACAGTGCCTCGAAGGACTAGTCAATGATGCACTTATTCAAGGGTTCACTGAACAAGAAGCAATAGCATTGCAACAGATCGAAGCAGCTTGAGCCAATCTCAAGGCGTTCGAAGTGGAATTGCTCAGACGAGAGTGACTCGGGACGAGTCACAGGTGAGTGTTGGGGACCTGTTGGCCCTTGACCAAGTTTTGAGGAACACTTGGTTATATTTGACCATTTTTGGGACTTCGACAACCTATCGAAGATGGAGCGACAGACGAAGCAGAGATCATGGGATCTCGACCCACTTTCGGGCCCTTTTTTGGGTTTTGGGACAATGTAATGGGAAATGGATGTTGGCCCGTGGGTTTAACCACGCTTAGGCCCACTTTTGTATGTATAAATAGATGTCTAGGCGAAGTAAGTAGAGGATGGTAGCCTATCTATGTGATGTAAGATAAGTGCTAGTAGTGCTTTGTGCATGACTGTAGAAGGGTTACAGAGCTAAGTGCAAGTTATTATAGAGATTATAGAAGGCTTTGTGCTACAATGCAAGGAAGAAGGATCTAGTGAGCTGCGCAGAACTTCTATCCTGTGCGCAGAAGGGTTTTTGGTGACTGTGTGCTGTAACCAATTGAAGACATTAATAAAGAAGAAGAGTTGGTGGACGTAGCCCTAGGGTGGGGGTGAACCACGTACATGTTGTGTTGCTCTGCTGTGTGCGATGTATCGATGTATTTTTATGTGATGAATGTTAGATAGATCTGATGTTGCTTTGTGCCTAATCATGTGAATGAATTCTAGATCTGACCTATGTGGATGTGTTAAGTGCTTGAATATGCTAGATCTAATGTGTTATTTTTATGTTAAGTGTTATTAGATTATGGATTTGGTTTCATACTGCGATACTCTGTAATTAGGGTACCTCTGCGTTGTTACTAATAACTGAATATTGATGAATATTAACTGCTAAGTGCTCTGTTAAGTGTTAGAATCATAGATCTTTGTCTCAGCAAGGTTGTAGACATCTGAGTCTTGCAACCACCCATACCTTTACCTCGGGTGAGACTTCATCTGCTTCGCAGGTGTTGCCGAAAGGGTCGGTAGTTAGGGTTTTATTGATGCGGTTTTTGTAGCGTTGAACCCTGGGTCTGCCCTTGTGCCAACACCCATCAAACCCTGACACTGTCTCTCGTGCACAAATCTCTTGCACAAAAGGTTCCCAAGACTTGGGAAGACCTACCAACTCAACATTCAATAACACATATCCATCTCGGAACAACATTGCATAGCTCTACTTCTCAATCCCTAAGGATGAGAACACACTCCTGGCACCCATATCACACTTTCCACACACAATGCATCCCTTGACTCCATCCAGAACGACACTGTACCAGATCCCTGCACTACCTACCTGGTCCTTATACCAAACTCCTCGAACATACATGAGTCAAAGACTGTAAAGCTCATGAACAAATCCCGTGTCCCTGTCATGTGCCAGTGGTACCCACTGTATAAGAACTATGCAATCCTCCAAGGCAAGCATCTTGCTTACCCAAGTCATGATCATCCAATGAACTTATGCCCAAGTCCATTATCCAAGTCACAAAACTCTCCGTGCACACGCTATAACTGAACCTGTGCCCTCTCTCTGAAACAGTGCCAAGCTGCGATTGGACACTCAATCTAGTCCACTCTAGACCACCGCAACTCATCTCTGTAAGTGTCCTCATCCTCCTGGGTCAAATACCTCATACATCGTCATACCTCAACAACGTACAACTCTCTGGCCCGATGAACACTCTATCACGTCAACATGACATACACATAAGGCCATTGCGTCCATGCCAAATAACCCAAGCCGCACCCATCGCAACTCACCATGACAAGTCAGTGGAAGTCCAACAACAAGGTTGACAATCTACCACACAACATATTGTTGTGATCCAGTCTCTCTGCCAATCCACCATAACTCGCAACCTACCACACTGCCAAGCTGCAATAGTCCACAACTTCTCATCCGAATGCTCTGCTCCATGTCTCAAACACAGAACCATCTAACCTATTACCACTTGCAATCGTCATTGTATCTCCCTCTTAGAGCTGTCCCTTGTGACCTTCCCAGAACAAGAACAAGAAATCTGCAACCAACTGTAGCAACTATTTGTCTTAAAGATGATCCCCTTCTGATACCTTGTCAATTTTCACATGCAACTCTGTGTGACTAATTTTCAGATCTGAAAATTGCTTCCTAGTGAGCTAACAGTAAAACCCTAGTGGTTATCACTGAACAATTTTACACTGAAAATTATTGATTGAAATTATATGCAGCGGAAACACAAAGATCATAGATGAATCATCAACACAATTGAGACACAAATTTCTTCTCTGTAACTTTTATCAAATTTAGAAAATTCGATGGCAAAACCAACCCTCTCAATCAACACACTTTGACCAAATATGGGGACAACCTTATCCTAAAAAAAAATAAATCAGCAAAATATAACCTCAACAAAATACCCAGAACAATTCCAATCTGTAGATCTATTGTGGCGACTGAACTGCCAACTGTTTGCAGCTGTCGAATCACCTGCGGCTACCGAAATTGTCGCTTTCTGTAGCTACCGAAACCTACAGCTATAGAACCCCCCACAACTACTGAACCTGTCACTTTCTGTAGCTATTGAAACCTACAACTACATAGCCACCCACAACGACAAAACTATCGAATTTCGGTATCTACCGAAATCTGTGGCTACATAACTGTCGTGGTTCCAAAACTACTAACTTTCTTCAGTTATCAAAACTTGTGGCTACAGAATCACATATGGCTACAGAATCACCTACGACTAAAGAATCACTTGCCGTGACTATAGAATCACCTCGCTGAAATCACCATGCCTCCTAGCATAAGTGTTTATTCACTTTTGCTACCTCCATGATGTCTCCACACTTTTAACTCCACTAATGAAATGTCACAGTGACCTCTCTCCTTTATATACAAATCTTAGGGGTCATCATAGAAGCTCCTCTACAAATTCAACATCAAATTAGACTTACATGTGGGTGTGAAGCTTCATCACAAACCCACGAATCCCACTTTCAAACCCATGAAGCCCCAACTTCATTCCAAGGGGGTTTTCATCAAACCGAAAGTGTGATGTGGTGCCCATGATGATTCCCACATGCCCAACACCTAGGACCATGTGAGAATACCTGCTCGAAGTTACAAAAGTCACCATTGTTTTTTCATTGTGCTTAGTGCACAACATGATACATGTGTACATATATTTTACAATGCTAGGTTCTCCGAACTTTAATCAACATATAGGCTCTCCAGCCTAATAGCTAACAAACATTCCATTCCAAACACATATACACAAGCACTCTGATGAAGACATATATACATATGCACTTTGGCCCAAAACCCTACATATTTCATCATTTTGGAAATAGTTCCAACCAAAAATATCTCATTCCCATTAGTCCGCGCTACCTAAGGAAGTGTACCTCCTTCTCTCCACTATAGTCCCTTAGGTTGTGCCAGTCCCCTCCAGGGCTCCAGCATAGATCGATCAGGAAAGTCTCGAAGATGCGACTCCAGGAACTCCAACTGCAACAACTTTCACAATTTGTTAATTTTCATAGAAATTCCAACCAACAAGCTCTCATTCCCCTCAACCTGCACAACCCAAAGAAGTGTACCTGCTTCTTTGCACCGCAGTCCCTCATGATTTACCACTTCCCTCTAGGGCTCCAACATAAGGTCGAACAAGAAGTCTTAGAGCTATGGCTCCAAGAACTCTAGCTGTGATAATGAAATCTCCAAACCCTCAATTAGTTGTAGGTGTGCTTCATGCATTACATTATCCAACACCCTCTTTGCTTTTTCCAAGCTACAACATGTCCACTAGACTTTACTCGTTCCGTCCTCTAATCCTTGATATCAATTTCCTTCTGGTGTTTCTTTTTTGTTTCCCTAGGTATCTGTTTCATGTTTTCATTCTTCAACTGCTCTTATGAAGCCATAATGAAAGCATACATGTTATAATGCTTATCATATAACAATTACAATATTCACAAGAGTTATCAACTCCAAAATATAGACATGTATTAAAAATAAGTTTACAATCATAATCCAATACTTATCTGTATAATTATCTTGTGCTTCACAAAGATTCTACTGGAAATAATTTAACTCACCTTTTTTTTTCCGACATACCCTCATGATTCCATCCACTATGTCATATGCATTATTAAGTTATCTCTTTCTTGCTATATTCACCCTTCACGCTCAGGGACCCCTTTCACTGTTACATATTTCCTTGGGCAATCCATCATTTGCTAAGGTGTTCTTGTGCAAGTAGAGCACTGACTTACAATGTGAATCTCTTTGGCAGTATATACCCGCTGACAATCATAGGGTTTTAATGCCCTAACAATAGCCTTCCTCCCAAGTTTTCAACTTCAATATCCATCAATTCAAATGTATCACACACATACAATCATCATGAGATATTATCATAACAATCTCAATTATTAATTCAAATATATGTCATGTAGGAAAATCAAATTTTCTCGTATGAGATCCCTTCTCATAATGCTTGGCTCTTGCAACATTATTGTTGGTTGTGGAGCTTGATTATCTTCCTGATTCAGAGGTATTTGTTTTCAACCATGTTTATACCCCATGAATACTGTACACCCCTCCATGCGGGGGGGTGGGGGGGGGGGGGGGGGGGGGGGGTTGTAAGGGGGGCTTGCCCCCCCTTGCAGGCTCTGGTGGCCAGCGGACCCCCGGTGGGGTTTAGGGACAATGTCCTCTGTTGAGGATTCGAGAGAGAAGCCCCCAAAGGAAAAATTGTCTTGTAAATGTATATTGTAATTTTATAGACAATCTTGACCGTTCATCATTAAGTTAGAGATCTGACGATAGAGATTATGTTAGTTTTTTTTTTCCTAGAAGGCAACCTTCTTTTATGAGAGAATTGTATTGCGGCTCTGTATTATTGCAAATATTGTATTCTGAGAGATGATACTATGAGAGAAAGAAGAGGAAGTTACAACGCGTGTATTGTAGGTTGTATCCATTCATTTGTTGGATAATAATAAAGGAAGGACCTACCAATTTCTTTGGTGGACGTAGCCCACATTGGATGAACCACATATATCAGTGTCTATTGTATTGTATATTTTTTGTGTTTTATTTTTGTATTTGTTTTTATTTTATTACTCCGCGATCTAGTTTTTCTAAGCACTAGTATGAGAGCGAAATATAACTCGCAGGAAAAGAGAGTTTTTGGTTCGAGTGGGAGCAATGACGAAAGATTGAAATTTTAGGGTCGAGAAATTTAATAACCAAAACTACCAGTTATGGAAGACATAGATGGAAGATTATTTATATCATAAGGATCTATTCCTACCATTGGATGAAATAGCACAGAAACCGATGGCCATGAAGAACGAAGAATGAGAGGTTCTTGACATAAAGGCACTAGGAACGATACGGCTGAGCTTGGCAACATCAGTAACTTTCAATATTTCAAAAGAAAAGACAATTAAAGAACTGATGGACGCATTGGATAAACTGTATGGAAAACCCTCGACGTCCAATAAGGTATTTCTAATGAATATATTATTTAATATGAAGATGTCAGAAGGTGGGTCTGTTGCAACTCATTTAAATGAATTTAATACGGTTACTAATCAACTAAGTTCTATAAAAGTGGAGTTTGATGATGAGGTTAGGGATGTTCTAATCTTGTGCTCATTTCCAGAAAGCTGGAGCGACTTGGTCATGGTTGTAAGTAACTTTGTCTCTGGTTCAAACACTCTAAAATTTGATGATGTTGTTGGTGTTATTTTTAGCGATGAAATGCGACGGAAAAACACAGGTGAGACATCAGGTAATGCGTTAAACATGGAGAACAAGAGAAGAAAAAAGTATAGAGGAAAGGGCTCAGGGAACCGTGAGAATTCTAGGAAGGGTAGATCCAAATCCAGACTAAGAAAGATAGAGAGCTGGAATTGTGGGAAGAAATGACATATGAAGAAAGATTATAGAGCTCCAAAGAAACAAAGAGATGAACAACATGAGAAAAATCAGGAAGCAAATGTAATAGGTGATGTGTTACAAGATACTTTGATTCTTTCTGTAGATAATATTTCTGAGTTTTGGGTAGTAGATTTAGGGTCTTCATTTCATGCCACACCCCATAGGAAACATTTTATAGGTTATGTTCAAGGTGATTTTGGACAAGTTCATTTGGGTGATGATACACAATGAAAAATTGTTAGAATGAGAAATGTACAAATAAAACAAAAGAATGAAAACCAATGGTTGTTCAAAGAGGTAAGATGTGTTCCAGATCTTAAGGAAAAATCTAATTTCAACAGGACAGTTGGAAAGTGAAGGCTGTATATCCATATTTACAGATAAGGCATGGAAGGTCACCAAAGGATCACTGGTGATAGCAAAAAAAGAGAAGGTAGGTACATTGTATTTATGTACTGGTAATACTGACTCTTTTATCTTTTTAGCTTTTAGAGTAGTGGATACAACATTGTGACATCATAGGCTTGGACACATGAGTGAGAAGGGGATGCAGATACTTCACAAAAGAAATTTGGGACAAGTTCATTTGGGTGATGATGCACAATGCAAAATTGTTGGAATGAGAAATGTACAAATAAAACAAAAGAATGAAAACCAATGGTTGTTAAAAGAGGTAAGACATGTTCCAGATCTTAAGGAAAAATCTAATTTCAACAGGAAAGTTGGAAAGTGAAGACTGTATATCCATATTTACAGATAAGGCATGGAAGGTCACCAAAGGATCACTGGTGATAGCAAAAGAAGAGAAGGTAGGTACATTGTATTTATGTACTGGTAATACTGACTCTTTTATCTCTTTAGCTTCTAGAGTAGTGGATACAAAACTGTGACATCATAGGATTGGACACATGAGTGAAAAGGGGATGTAGATACTTCACAAAAGAAATTTTTTGCTAGATATTAAACAAATTGATTTGGATTTCTGTGAGCACTGTGCTTATGAGAAACAAAAGAGAGTTAGATTTCTGAGAGTCAGAAAAGAAAAGAAGAGTGAAAGGTTAGAACTTGTGCATACATATGTATGGGGACCAATTCAAGTATCATCTCTTGGTGGCTCTCGTTATTATGTTACTTTTATTGATGATGCAACTAGAAAACCTTGGATTTATTGCATTCAACAAAAAATTGATGTTTTTGATACTTTTAAGAAATGGAAATCTTTGGTTGAGAATGAGACATGAAAAATGTTGAAGTGTTTCAGATCAGACAATGGAGGTGAATACTGCAACAAGACATTTGATGATTATTGTTCATACTATGAGATTCGTAAAGCGAATACAGTGCCAGGAACACCACAATAAAATGGTGTGTCAGAAAGGATGACCAGGACCATCATGGAACGCACAAGGAGTATGAGATTCGATGCAGGGTTGCCCTTACAATTTTGGGCAGATGTTGTAGATACTGTTGTTTACATGATAAACCGAGGACCTTCAAGTTCTTTGGATGATGACATTCCAGAGGAGACATGAACATGTAAAAATGTAAACTATTCATTTCTGAAGACTTTCGGTTGTGAAGCATTTGTCCATATTGATAAAGAAAATAGAACAAAGCTTGAAGCAAAATCCAAGAAGTGTACCTTTATTGGATATGGTGTTAATAATTTTTGTTACCGCTTATAGGATTTTGAAAATCATAAAACCATTATGAGTAGAGATGTCATATTCAATGAGAAGGTCATGTATAAAGATCAATTGCAGGGAGGAAAACATGAAGAAGAAAAACCAGAATACACAATGCTTGATGAGATCACTGAAAAAGAAACCAAAAAATCAAAATGTACAACAACAGGAGCAACGAGCACCTCAAACTCTTGCAAGTGTTGTTAGAAGATCTACTAGGTTAAGTAGATCCCCTGAACAATAATCTCCTTCATTGTGTTATTTACTGTTGACTAATTCTGGTGAACCAAAAAGTTATGAAGATGCAATGCAGGTAGACACTAAAGGGAAGTGGGAGCAAGGCATGAAAGAGAAAATTGATTCCTTGGTAAATAACCAGACTTGAGACTTGGTTCAGTTGCTTGCAGGAAAAAGAGCATTGCAGAATAAATGGGTTTACAGGTTGAAGGAAGAAGATGGAGGAAAAAAACGATACAAGATTAGACTTTTTGTAAAGGGGTTTGTACAAAAGAAAGTTATAGATTTTGATGGAATGTTTTCTCCTGTTGTTAAAATGACTTCAATTAGGACTATTTTAAGTCTTGTGGTAGTGGAAGATTTGCATTTTGAACAGTTAGATGTAAAAACAACTTTTCTCCATGAGGATTTCAATGAAGAGATTTATATGCAACAACCACAGGGGTATGAGGTCAAAGGGAAGAAAAATTTGATATGCAAGTTAAAGAAAAACTTGTATGGCCTAAAACAAGATCCAATGTAGTGGTATTTGAAGTTAGACAGGTTTATGACATAACACGATTATAGTAGATGCCATTCTGATCACTGTGTTTATTTTAATCGGGGGGAAGAGAAGCGGAGCACGTGTTAGGGACAGTTTCAAAGCTTCGAAGGCTTTGTTTGCGATGGTATCCCATACGAACTCAGACCCCTTTTTGAGTAGTCGCGTAAATCCAAGAGTTATCTCGGCGTAGTTTGGGATGAAACAACGAAGAAAGTTTTTTTCCCTTGCAAACTTTGTAATTGGTGAAGTGTAGAAGGAGGAGGGAGATTGAGAATCGCCTTGACCTTTAAAGGATCTACCCTGATCCCTTGACGTGAAACAATAAAGCCGAGAAGTTGGCTGGATTCTATGCATAAAACACATTTGTGAGGATTCAAGCGTATATGGTAAAACTGACAGCGGAGGAAAATGGCTCCGAGGTGGATTGGATGATCGACCTGATGCATGGAATGAGCGGGTAAGTCATCGAGATATGGCTGCATGATGTGCTTGATATCATGGAAGGCATAAGACATAGCGCGTTGGAAAGTTGCGCCAGCGTTCTTTAGACCGAAAGGAAGTCTCCGATAGGCGAAAGTGCCCCAAAGACAAATGAAAGTGGTTTTGTGTTGATCTTCAGGAACAATATTGATTTGATTATATCCGGAGAAGCCATCCATCAGAGAGAAGATTTCGCTTCCGGCGTAATCGTCGATAATTTGATCGACGAAGGGGGTAGGAAAGTTGTCTTTAGGACAAGCTTTGTTAATATCCCTATAATCAACGCATACGCGGATTGTGCCTTGTTTCTTATCGATCGGGACAAGATTGGAAACTTAGTCAGTGAGGGCCACCGGGTAAATAAAGCCGGCTTTGAGAAGTTTCTGGACTTCAAGCTTGATAGCAGCCGCTTTACGTGGGTGAACTGGACGAAGGCGTTGCCAGACTGGTTTAGCGTCTGGGTATGTCTTAATCTCATGTATCACAATGTCGGAGTCGATACCCGACATTTCTTCATAGCTCCAGGCGAAGACGTCACAAAATTCTTTGAAAAATGACTTGTAGGTAACGATTTCATCAGGGGAACACGAAGCTCCGATATGCACATTTTTGACAATTCCAGGTTTGATGGATATGTCGAGGGGAATAGTGGGTGAGATATTGCTTAAGTTTCCTTCAAAAAACACATCGTGTGTGGACTCGAGAACGGTTGAAATGACGACAACGGTCGACGGTTTCGAGATCCGTTGGTAGCTCTCGATGGTGTGTTGTTCCAGGAAGAGGATGGAACGTTGATGGCCATCGTTCCAGGGGGTGTCTTCCATGACAGACATAATCATCTAGTCCGTGGGAAAAATGACGCGGAAATGATCTGGAGATAAATCACCAAGAGAGGGGGTAGAAGGGGTTGTCGATTGAATGGCCTGATAGGCGGATTCGACAGGACTCAAAGGCATTTCGTCGCTGTAATAAAGATGATCGCCGGGGTCGGGTACCATCCATGGGTCGTGAGATGCAGGGGTTTTGTGAAGTGACAGATGAGTGTGGAACATCGGGTGGTGGAATGGGGAAGGTACCCATTAACGAAGAGTCTTTGAGAAGACCTACATCGACGTTTTCGTAGCCGGGGGGGTTTGGCGATGAACGATATGTTTCCAGTACGCGTATCTGAGTTAAATAAGGCTAATTGGTCGATGGTGATTACCTTTCCTTGATGTGGGAAACGCACAACACGAAAAAAGAGTCGACACAATTGTGCGCATGGAATCGATCCAACTACGACCAAGCAGAAGATTGTAATTGAGAGGAGCGTCAAAGACTTCCACTTCGTCTTGAACCGTTTTTCCTTCTAGCGGGATTGGCAACGAAGGAAGGACACTGTAAGGCTTAAAACCGGAGCCATTGAAGGCTTTGAGTGTGTTATGGGATTCAATCAAAGAGGGAGAGCTGATGGCTTTCCATCAGGTAACAGACATGACACACATTGAGGTACCCTTGTCGATAACGGTTCTACAAATGTTTTTGTTAGAGACAATCACTTGGATTTGGAATGTGAGTTGAGCGGGTAACCTTGGAATGTGATCTTCCAAGTCAAAAATTATTAAATTCGAATCCGTTGGGTCGATTCCATCGATAGTTTTCAACAGTGCATTCTGTTGTGTGGGACAACTTTGAAGGACTTCGAGGGTTGACATCGCGGAAGGTGCTTGGGCTAGATCTTCAACAATGTTGTAGTTCTGGGTAGCACGAGCATGAGGATTGAAAGCCGATTTCTGAACGACGCCCTTTGGAGGGGGGGCGAAGAAATGTGTCAAGGCTCGGTCGTTCGAGATGAAGAGGACCGTTGGTAGGTGGAGTCGTGGGAGATGGTTGGACCAATGAAGGAGGTACAACATCAACATTCTCCTTAGAGGGAGAATAATCTTTGGCTTGAGTGGTAAGTGCGATGTCATTCTTCTTTGAATTGCCAGTACACATTAATACATAGGATGTAGTGGAAGGGGAAGGTTGGTCATGAATGACCAATTGGGCTTGTTGTTGAGAGGGGAAGGGTTGGGACAAAATGGCCGGAGTGGGTGGTTTCGGGGCCCCTTGAAGGAACTTAGTAACCTCAGCGCGTCATGGACAATCCTTCGTGTAGTGATCATCACCACAGATAAGACAAGGGTATCGAGGTTTGCGCTTATCCCTATCGTCAACAGGTGGAGTTTTGGTTTTCTTTGCTTGCAAAGTATTTTTGTCCTCCTTATTCTTACCCTTTCCCTTTCTGGATTTGTTTTTACCGGCTGGGGTAGATTGAACCGCATTTACCTTAGAAGTCTTGCCAGTGGGAGGGGTAGGAGACAGAGCATTTTGAACATTAGAAGAAATGGGTTTGGGGTTGTTGCTTGAGGCGAAATGTGGTTGGGCATGGAAAGTTCCAATCACACCATCGACTGCATGAGAAGCAGCTGGAGTAGTTGAAGTGGTGGAAGTGGAAGGATGAGGTGCATCAGGGAGTAAGTCATAAAGAGTACCCATTTGTGAGTAAACGAGGTTAAGGTATTGAGCACGAATTATGGCCTGTTCTTCCGTGACAACTCCACCCATGGCGATGTCACGACCAATGTCGTTCACGAATGATTTGGTGAATCACTCGGCCAAAAAATGATCAGGAAGTTCGAGTTTGATGAGACGTCGTCTTCGTCGCCACTCATGAATGTGATCGAATATATGAGTGGCTTTGTTTTGTTTGAAAGAACTCAAAATCTCGGTCCCCGTTTCATAACGGATCGGTAACTGGTAGTGGGTGAGGAAATCCATAGCTAGGGTGTTGAAGTCGACGAAGAAACCTCGTGGTAATTCTATATACCACTTCGCGGTAGAACCTGTGAGAGTTCTTTGAAAAAGACGTAAACGAATAGAGTCATCCATCAAGGAGTTGGATGAGCACCAGAGGTGAAAAGTCATCACGTGATTGTTCGGGTCCTCTCCCGCTTTGCTATCGAATTTAGGGATGTCAGATGGTATCTTGGCTGGTATAGCGAGCCATTGGGGAGAGTGACGGATTGGATCGTTTAAAGTCCTCGATAGATCCGGGAGGTCCAAAGTGGTCAAGAAGGGTAACTGCTATTCACATGCGGGTACTGTGGCTTTGGGGAGGGAGTCTCGTCGGCAAACCAGTGGGACCATAAGAAGTTTGCATATAATGCGAAGACCTATGCAGATTCGGTGGTGGTTGTGGAGGAAAGTAGCTCATGGGATTGTATCTTTGAACAAGGACGTGAGTTTGAGCATTCAAGCCCCAAATAGGATTGGACGTACCTGGATATGGTTGTCCTATACTAGGGGGTATAACAGATGTAACTAGAGGCTATTGCCCCCTAGTTGATTGAGGATTATGTTGTATCAGAGGGTTCCAATTATGGGCCAAGGATGGAGGTATGTTTTGTCTATAGGGTGGGGTCGGTGGGGGTTGTGCTCCAATTGAAGATTGTGTTCCGATTGGGATTTGTGTTCCTACAAGGGGGAGTTGAGTCAAACCTCCTTGGTGAAATTGTCCACCAACAGGAATCTGGTAATTTGGTGTGAACGACGGGATGGTGCCACTAGGGTTGGTGCCACCGATAGAGGATGGAAAAGGTCCTCCAAAAGGGGGTTGAGGAAGTGTCGGAATGAAGCCGGGAGGAGAGTGCCCAGAAGAAGAGGGACCACCAGGAGTTCCATATGGGGTTTGCGTAGTAGTGGGAATAGAAGCATTCAACGCATGGTATCTGGGTGGAAGTGTTGGGGTGACACTGGGCGAGAGCGGTTTGCCAATGGGGGATTGACTAGCTACTGTAATCCCGGTGTGAATACTTGTAGTATCTGTGTAATGGACCATTTGTAAAGGGAGGGTCAAGATGTGGTCAGCTCACCGAGCTTCTGTACTAGGAAAATAATAAGCAATAGTAAAAGGTACTGCATCTGGGTTAGAGGTTTTGGGGAACGCAGGTGAGACAGTGATATCAACGCCTGCTCTTGAACCAAAGAGATCCCGTCTAAAAATGCTAGAAGTCCAAAAAGGATCTTGGCCCTCAGGTCCTGGGAAAGGTCCAGTCGGTGATCCAGAAGACAAAACAACTAAGTCTCCAGAAGAATTCACTCGCATAATACGTCTCTCAGAATTGGGGTGAAGTCAAAAGTCCTCTCGAGAATTGGTAATTCAGAACCGTTCTAGAGAGTCAGTTCTTTCCACTTGTGGAGTGGTGACGTTTTGGACTTCACTCTGTTGAGGAGAGCCCTCTGGTGAGCTTGTAGGCAAGGGTTGAGAACCTTCCAGATTTTCTGGGGGTAAGCCCTGCATTCTACATGAACGACGTGGAGGGTCTATTGTGAATGAGTTACAAACTTACGAAGAAAATCTTGTGGTCAACTTGGGTAAACAAACAGCATGCGCTAGTAAAAATTGTAGGAAACAACACTAAGCAAACAAGACCTTCTAATGCCGAAGTTACTAGTTGGTGATGAAATCCAATGTCGCAACAACGAGAGGAGAAGGCACTGGGCTAGGGTGGAAAAGTTACGTTGATGACCTGCTTAATGGACTTACACCCTGGTGCAAGCTCCCACACATAATCGTGGGTATACCCTCCAAGGAGCCCGAGTGAGTTTGGCCAACGTCGATTCTAGGTACCATGAAGACTTGCCCCTTCACAGTCACCTTGTGTAAGACCCTAAGAAGATAGGCCGCTAAGGTAACCACCGACAACAATAAATCCTGGGGGGACAGTCGACAGTTCGATCCACACGCAAGGGCAGGGTATCTAGCTCAAAATCAACTTGAGAGGCTTTCACTCATCATTGTGGGTATACCTCCAAGTGACCCCCGTAATACGTGCAATCTTTACACCGATATCAACGAAGCAGGGTGAGTAACTTTGTCAATATCAATGCGACCTCGGGTTTGACCCTTGTGTGAGAAGGGTTTCCCAGGACAAAATGTTGCAAATGGAATTTGACACTCCTTAACACAAGATGCTATTGTGTGTTTTTTGCTTTGGAGAGTGTATCTCTCTGCCTATTCCAAAGCTCTAGCCTAGTTAATTGTTGGTGTAATAGAGTCCTAGAAAATAGTTACTAGTTAAATTTTAAAATTGGGCAATATTATTAAGGGCTGTTGTTACTCAAAGGAAACGGAGATGAAACTGATGTTGTGTGAAACTCTGACCCAACAATGCATAGATAGGAATGAAAATGTATCAATTCTTGTTCAATGAATCCTATTTACAAGAGGGCAAGATAAGTTTTCTGGAACAATCTCAAACTACGATATGCAATCTTCTTTAAAATGCAATCTTCAACGAATCACGTAACAATGACAATTCTCTATTTGTTCTATTTCAATGATTGATTTTCAATATTTTCAAAATGAAAATGCTTTAAAAAAAAAAAATGTTTTTTACTTTTCAAAAAGAACCACCATGGTGGTGAAACTAAGGAAAACCAATAACTAACGAATAATCAATAAACATAACCCAAACCAATCTTTCAATAAAGACAAAAATGACAAGCAGACACGACTAGTCTTTTCAATTGCATGAGAACAATGATTTTCCAAGTAATGAGCAAATGAGAAAGACAAACAATCCCAACTTTCAAACCAATCACCGGCTCCTAACCAAACAAGTACTCAGATTCCAAGATCAGAGATTATGTCCTTGCTAAGAAAATTCAAGAGATGAGAGTTGAGAAAAAGATGGACAAGAAGAGCCTTTGATTTCCGAAGACTGATCGTGCACAAAATCTGAAGTCAAGAAACAATCACCCAGTGGCCCAAGAAGTTATTTTTCAGACACACATACAGATTTGGGCATCTGAGCATAAAAAAACCTTAATTCCAAAAATTTTAAAAATGGGTTCGCAGGCTTTCAGTAATGTACAGTGCGAGAATGGATCATTCTCGCAGGCTAGTCACAAGGAGAGTGCGAACTCAAGGGGTTCTCGTAGGCCACAGAGGGGTTCAGTGCGAGAAGGCCTGAAACTAGGCAAAATTTTGGAAAAAGACAAAAATTTTGAAGGGACTTCTGGACCCAGAGAGTCTGTCAGAGTTTCTTGAAGACTCAAAGATTGATAGAAATGAAGAAAGGTAAGGGAAGAGCAAATGGCCAAGGAAAAACACCAAAAACCACTAAACAATGGGTTGCATCCCTAGTTGAGTCGCCGATTTTGTTATTGGACTAATTGGTAGGTGTGGACACTAACAAATCTCCCTAGATCCACCTGGATATAGAACAAACAGGACATGACATGACTCTTTCCCTAAGTTATGACCATTGAATTAGCTAGTAAGGAGGAACAAGTGACATACTTTTGTATCGCTTCCTTAAGTCTCTGTTGCTCCTGCTTCGCTCTGGTGCTCTTGTGAGGTCAAGACCAAGACAACCCAAACCAACCAAAGTGAAGATAGAAAAATGTATTCAATCATCAACTTATGCATAGGATCAAGGAATTACGCAATAAAGTAAGAATGACTTTATGGGAAAAGGACATGCCGCTGTATCATATTAATTGAAAGTAGAAGATACAACCTGATTTCCTTGATGTCGCAAGCTTCCTTTCGGTGACTCTTGGTTCCAACACACACACTTGTTCTGTACTTGCATGAAGAAGATCCAATTCCTCTTGATAGACCTACTAGACTCTCCAAGCTTCTGTTCAATCAGGGTTCTTCACACAATTCCTTCACCAATTCTTCAATTAATCTTGCTTAACCTTTTCCATGAGAATCTTTTCAATATATAGGAGAGGGTGAGATGGTTACATGGATGAGAATGACCCCACCAAATCAGAGAAGCCAGTGAAATGACAATCATACGAATTCCAACTCATTTTCTAGAAGATTCCCTTCTAGAACCCTCGAGACTTCTTCTATTTTCCAAGCTAAAAAACAAGTTCGCACCCTGTGTATAGAGCAACCTGCGAGAAGTTCGCACCCTAGATGAAGGTGGCCTGCGAGAATGGGTCATTCTCGCACCCTAGGCCATATTCAGCCTGCGAACTCACTTTGAAAATATGTTTTCTAGAAGGAGATAAATGCCACTTTTCTCAGGAGAAAGTTCTTATTGGGAACCCGAGTACATCATTGTTAATACATCACCAAGATGACCAAAATCATGTGTAACAACTGTAGATCCATTTTCTTTTGTGAGTTCGTCATTTCGGAGGTCCAAGAGATTTGTTATGAAGTACTTTGAAAACCGCTGAAGCCTAGAGTCTTGGAGCTGCGATCCACCGTAGATCTAAACAAGAAAGGAGGACCGTTGATTTGTATGTCCTTCGAGTGTTCGGAGAATCGACATTCGAGGAAAATGTATTGTAGTGGAGGAAGATCCTCGGAAGCCCCAAAGTTCTAGAGCCCCGGAGGCCCGAAGCAAAGGATAAGCACCTACTGATGAGCACTTGGTCACAACCCCTAGTCACATGAATTTGGGGGCTGAAGGAAAGGGGCCAGCGCCCATTTTTTTTTCTTTAAGAACAGAAAATGGAAAAATTGTTCGAGTAGCCATAAACTCAAAACTCAGAATTGAGGATGGAAGCAACCATTGGAAAGGTCGTGAACAATAGAAGATAACTTTTCACCCAGAAATTTGATCTGAATAATCAATTTCTTAGGAAAACAACAAAAAATAAGTCTGCTATATTAATGAATCTCAAAACTCAGAATTGAGGATGGAAGCATCCATTGGAAAGGTCATGAACAATAGAAGATAAATTTTCACCCAAAAATTTGATCTGAACAATCAATTTCTCAGGAAAACAACAGAAAAAAACTCTGATATATTAATGAATCAAAATGTTTCATGTTTCCATGAAATTATTAAGAACAATTAGCCTGACAAAGTTCCATTGGCTGCACATTTTTTGCAGAATTAACATTTGTCAGATCAGAGTCAACACAAAGTGCATAAGTGATGGATGATACTCAGGTAGTCTTTAGTCAAGAAGATGGAAATAGAGGGTTGAATGTCCAGTTGGATAGGGAAGGAATCAACTCCAATGGACATGGAGGAGAAAGTGAGGAAGACATAAATATGGCTGAGACCCTCAGAAAATTGTAGACATATGTCCAGAGCCATAAGGCTGGTAATAAGAGGCTTATGAAAGACAAATAGAAACAAGAATACTTCAACATGAATTTAATTCAGAATCTGGAAAGAATTGAAAAGAAGTTGGATAAGGAGAGTGGCTTCAACAAATCAGGAAGTCACGAGACCCCTGAGAAGAAAGGAAGATCAAGGAGTGGTAGTAGACATCAACATCACTCCCAAAAGCATTCCCATATGGGAGCACATAGTAGCTCAAGTACATCCTCTGTCAGGAAGCATAGGAGGTCTGGGGTGGATGAGTTGAAAGGATAAATGAATAAGATCAAAACTCCTCCTTTTGATGGAGAGAAAAATAAGGATGAAGATGGTGAGACATGGTTGCTAGGCATGAGGAAGTACTTCCAATTTCATAATTATTCTTCTCATGCAGAGGGAATAATTTGTATCTACCAACTTAAAGGAAAGGCATTCATGTGGTGGCATCAGCGGGTGAAAGTACAACACCTCAGGGAGAAAAATGTGACTTGGAAGGACTTCAACAAGCATTTTGAGAAGAAATACCTGACCAAGAGGTATTATGATAAAAAGATGAAAGAGTTCTTTGAACTCAAAATGGGAAGCATGAATATTGATGAATATGAAAGGAGATTCTTAGAGATTTTGAAGTATGTCTCTTTCATCAAGGATGAGACAATGAAGATTCATAGGTACCTGAGTGGGATGCCATCTTTCATCAGTGATACAATCCATTATAATGATCCCAAGACTTTGGAAGAAACTATAAGGAGAGCAAAATGCTTATATGATAAGCAAAAAGGAAAGCCTACTTTCCATAAGGCTTGAGAGGAAAAGAAGAAGTTCAAGAAAGAACAGAGGAAGAAGGGGAACAAAACTCCATTTTCCAGAAATAATCATCAAGGATAGCCATATTTAAGAGAGCATAGAATGGATGAGGTAGGGGGCTAAGGCCAAGGCAAACACCCATTCAATGTTGGCGCTGTAAAGGAGACCAAAAGATAGAGATTGCCCTCACAAAGGTGACAAAGTGAGAGATGTCCACAATGTACAACAAGCAAAAACAGTGGAGGACATGGGCATAAGTGTTCTGAGGATCTATGTAGCCCTGGACAACAAACAAGTTGAGTTTCAATCACACATTATTGAAGTTGAAGGTATGATCAATAACCATGACTTTACTATTTTAATAGACTCAGGAGCTAGTCATAGTTACATAGATCCTAAAGTTGTGTAAAGATTGTTTTTTCAAAGAAACAAGCACGAGAAATATTGGTTGGTACAACTGGCTACATGAACCAAGAGAAAAGTTGTTGAGATGGTTAAATCATGTCTAGTGGACATGAATGGGCTAATTACAATGGCAGATTTTAACATCTTACCATTGGGTTATTATGACTTTCTAATTGGTATGGATTGGTTGGACCAACACCATGATGTCTTATACTATCGTAACAAGGCATTTACTTTCCTGGATGAGGAAGGGAACCCAAGAATAGTCCAAGGAATTCCGAGGGCAGTGACTGTCTGAGAGATCTCAACAATGCAGCTGAAGAAGTGTTACATGAAGGGATGCCAATTATTTGTAGCTCGTATGGAAGAATAACCTAAGGATAAGGTGTAAAATATGGGGGTTCACTCAGTCCTCAAAGAGTTAGAGGATGTGTTTAAGGAAATACCAGGATTACCCCCAAAGAGAGATATCGATTTCTATATAAATTTAATGTCGGGAGCAGCTCCAGTATCCAAGAATCCCTACAGAATGAGTACAACAGATCTAAAGTAGTTGCAAATGCATCTTGAAAAGCTATTGAAGAAGGGGTATATATGCCCAAGTGTGTCACCTTAGGGTGCCCCAGTCTTGTTCGTGAAGAAGAAAGACGGGACATTGAGATTGTGCATCGGTTTCAGACAGCTGAACAAAGTGACTATAAAGAACAACTATCCTTTTCCATTGATCAATGATCTCTTTGATCAATTAAAGGATGTAAAGATATTCTCAAAGATTGATCTCAGGTCAAGATATCATCAAGTAAGGATCAGAGATGAAGACATCAACAAGACTGCCTTTAGGACATTGTATGGTCACTACGAATTCACTATGGTGCCATTTGGGTTATCCAATGCACCAACTGTTTTTATGTGTTTGATGAATGGTGTTTTCCGAGAATACTTAGACAAGTTTGTCATTGTATTTTTGGATGACATCCTCGTGTGTTCCAAGTCAGAGGAAGAACATGAGAATCATTTGAGAATGGTGTTGCAAGTGCTAAGAGAGCATTAGTTGTATGCCAAATTGAGCAAGTGCTCATTTTATCAAAACATAATTCACTATTTGGCGCATATCATATCCGAAGAAGGGATAGTAGTGGACCCTAAAAATATTGAGGCCATTAAAGAGTGGACAACACCTAAGAATGTGACAGAAGTCAGATCCTTCATGGGTCTAGCTGGATACTACAGAAGATGCATTACAGGGTTTTTGAGAATTTCTCACCCAATCACTTCCTTGCAAAGGAAAGGGGTGAAGTTTCAATGGACAACAGAGTATGAAAATAGCTTCCAACAATTGGAGCAGTTGTTAACCTGTGCTCCAATTATGAGGATTGCTAATCCGAATGAAGATTTTGTGGTTTGCACAGATGCGTGCAAGGAAGGACTTGGTGGAGTCCTTAGTCAGAATGGGTTTGTGATATGTTTCGAGTCCAAAAAATTGAAAGAGCATGAAATGTTCTATGCCACTCATGATTTGGAGTTGGAAGCTACAATGCATGCTTTGAAGAAGTGGAGGCATTACCTCATGGGAAAGAGGTTTGAGCTGAGGACATACCATAATGGTTTGAAATACCTGTTTGATCAACCAACTTTGAATGCTAGGCAAAGCATATAGTTGGAATTCCTTTGTGAGTATGACTTTGATATTAAGCACATCAAAGGAAAGGAGAAAAAAGTGGCTGATGCACTCAACAGGAGAGTGCATGAACTACATGCTACATCCATTAGTATGTATCAGACGGATCTTAAAGGAAAATTTTCCAAGGATGCAAAAACTGATTTGCAGTACATGGAATTGGTAACAAAATTGAAACAAGGTAAAATGTAGCAGAAAGTTGAATATTATGAATTGGGAATTGATGGAATTCTCTTGTACAAGAACATAGTTTATTTACCCAATTCTACTGAATTGAGGAGTGCAATCTTAAAGGAGATGCATAATGTACCTTATGTTGGGCACCCAGGATATCAGAAAACAATTTCAGCAGTCAAGAGCCAATATTATTTATAGGCATGAAGAGGGAGATTGTTGAATACATAGCTAAATGCTTGGAGTGTCAAAGGGTCAAGGCTGAGCATAGACACCCAGCTAGGTTGCTGCAACCATTACCCATCCCTGAGTGGAAGTGGGAAGTGGTGACAATGGATTTCATCACCAAATTTCCTAGAACAAGCAAGCAACATGATGCTATTGTGGTGGTGGTGGACAAGCTTACTAAAGCCACCCATTTCATTCCTATGAAGGTTACTCACAGAGAAACCAATGTTTCTAATATCTATATGAGGGAAGTAGCACGCTTGCATGGAATACCCAAGACAATTGTGTCTGAAAGAGACCCAAAGTTTACCTCGAAGTTCTGGAAGGGGTTATTAAAAGGGTTTGAAACAAATATGAACTTCAACACATTTTATCATCCCGAGTCTGATGGGAAAACAAAAAGGGTGAACCAAGTGATAGAGGATATGCTAAGGATGTATGTGATGGAAAAACCATCTAAATGGGAAGAATATTTACAGTTGGTAGAATTTGCCTACAAGAATGGGTATCAAGCATCATTGAAGATGAGCCTATTTGAGGCACTTTATGGTAGAAAGTGCAACACACCAGTAAGTTGGGACAATCCAACTTACAGAGTAGTAGTTGGACTAGAGTTGCTCAATGGAAGGGAAAATGCTGAAGATTAAACATAATTTAAAGGCTGCCCAAGACACGCAAAAAAGCTATGATGATAAGAAAAAAACTCACAGAAAATTTGAAGTGGTTGATCATGTTTTCTAGAAGGTTAAAGCCCACAAAAGTTCCCTGAAGTTGGGAAATTGTTCCAAGTTGGCAGCTAGATATTGTGGGTCATTTGAAATCCTAGAGAGGATTGGTCCAATAGCTTATATGATTGCATTGCCTGCATATATGTATATACATAATGTATTCCATGTGTCATTGCTTAATAAATATATACCTAATGCTAATCATGTTATTGATTGGAATGTGATTCAAGTGGATCAAGAAAATGCTTTTCAAGTGCATCCGGTATGCATTCTGGATTGGAAAATCAAACAACTCTGGAATCAAGCCATAGAGCTTGTAAAGGTCCAACATCCCTGGTATGGTCTTTAGGACACAACATGGGAGCACGAAGATGCTATGCGGGCAGAATACCCACATCTTTTTGAATATTTTGAAAATCTTGTTGATGTTATGTAAATGAGTTGCACTAAGGACAATGCAACAATAAGGGGAGGGGATTGCAATACCCCAAGGCCGAGCCCCTATGAAATGTAATGATGTTTATAGGCTGGTGAGCTAAGTAATTATAAGCTGATAGGCTTGTGTGTTTATTAGGCCGGATAGACTAGATGTTAAGGCCAATGGGTCTGATTTTGTATATGTAATTATGCAGATTATTAATACAATACATTGTTGCGTATAGACTGACCACGAAGAAAGAGTTATGGGGTACTAAGCTCCACTGGGTAGGGAAAGGGATGGGGCTGAGAGGTCTGGAGAAAGGGGCTAAGCTTGAGGGCTTAACCCAAAGGAATATTCTAATGTATTTCCTGAAAATACTAAAGTTGGGAAATAAATCCAGTTATCTTAAGTTCCTTTGGGGAGAGGAACAAACTCCAAGTGGAGAGGAACGAGCTCCTAGAGAGCCAAGTGTCACCCAAGACGCATGCAACTTTAAGTGAGAATTTCCACCGTTGTGGGGGTTTGCTCTCAGGATTCTGGTTCTCTCACGATTCCGCAGTCGGGCGATTCTCACCATTCTGACCATTGCTTGCCATCTTTCCTCACAAGTTCACTCACGATTCTTGCAATCCCTTGTCTAGTTCATGCAAGCACTGAATGAACACGTAACTAGAGCCATTTTCGCCATTATGAACCTCTGTAATTTACTGAGTCGTCCCCTTGCCTTACCCGATTTTGTTGTGGTGGATTGAAGAGGCGGGTTTTCATGCTTGTGAGCAACTCTCTTCAGGTGAGAGATTTTGTTGGGGAAGTGATTTCTCCTAGAGGGAGTCCAACAACAACTATAGAGCTATGATAATTGTTGATCCGACTTGTTATTGAAGCTCTGGAAGGGAAGTGGAGTAGCCGATGGACTTTGGAACAATGAATGTGCATATTCCCAATGTGGGACATGCATGTGTGGAATGAGAGTTTGTGATCAGTGGGTGTAAGTACACTCCTTGGAGAGAATCCTTCCTGTTGTATTGTTCAGCTTACTGTAGCCTCAACCTAGCCTAGGATTCATTTTCCCTGGGTGGATTTTAGTCCCAGTTCGGGGGTGACCCACTATTGATAGCTTGGAGCGGCGTGGTCTAAGGCTGGGAGGTTTTGTGCAAGAGATTATCAAGGTTAGAAACATATGCAATAGGTTCCACATCATAGTTCCTTCTAGTGTAGACTTTCTTAGGAGCCAAGATTTCTTATTTACTCAAAACACAAAACTATGCTACTGATCTTTACAAATGAAGTCGCCAGGGTAATAAAAATTCAGCCAAAAAAAGGTGTCTGATTCATTGTTACCCTTAGGAATCAAATCTAAGATTTACGTCGTTCTTCCTAGGGAAACATTTCAATTTCGTCCCTGACAACGACGCCAAAATGTTAATGCTGAGTAAATTGTTGGACTGAAAAAACAATCTACAAAGGTAACCTACAAACCAACTTTAAGACTAGAAACTAGAATTTCTAATCTAGAGAGGGCTCTCTGTGAGACTTGATCTCTGATAGACATTTTTCTTTTCTTGATGGCTAGATTTAAAATTTCAAGGTAGATTTTTAACAGGTTTGCTGACAAAAGATAGTATTTCTAGGGCTATGGAGTCAACCCTTGAAAACAAAGAAACAATTCTTGGTGGGTAGAATTCCTCAGAGGAATAAAGTCTAAATAAGGTGATGAACTTCAATATTTAATTTGATTATGAAGGGAGAAAGAAGAAAAGAAACACACAACAAAATCAAAGCACTGTAGTGGATGAATTCTGATCTTAGTTGAGAAGATAGACAAAATTTAAATAGGTTCAATCTAGAGCACCACTTAGATGAATTGTGGACTTTAAAAATTACCAATTTAAATAGAAGAGAAGTGCAAGTGAATACGAATACACAGGAAATACATACAAAGAGAGGTACAAACTTCAGAGCATCACCATTAGAATCTTTTTCTTAAGGAATTCGAGACTTCTGCATTTGTATTTCTTCAAATTCATGAAATTACACAGAGGATCAAAATATCTATACTTTTGCCTGCGCCTGTTTACATCAAAATAGTCCTTATATATAGAGAGCAAAGCTATACTAAGCTGCTAGGAATCAAACTACTATCTCATAAAGTTGTGGATTTGGTTACAAATCAGGTTACAAATCAGTGATAGACAATTCAACGCAATGAGAAATTCGGTACGACAGTAAAGTGCAACAAAAAAATTCGGCGCAGTGGGAAAACTTGGCGCGGTAGGAAAGTGTGACTAAAATTTCGGCGTAGTGGAAACTCGGTGTGGAAACAAAGAGCAATGGGAGACTTGGCACATCGAAAATCTTAGTGCAACAATAGGTAATTCAGAAGGAAGAAGGCTGACTCTGAGAAGAAACAACTCGTTCCAAAAATCTAGTTTGCAATGAACTCCAAAAAGACTTTTAAGCAATGGCTTAAAACAATGGAGGAGACGCAACAGAATCAAAACAACAAACTTACAATATGACTGACAACAAATAGCTTTTACCCAACGAAGGGCTCCAGACTTTGCTGAAAGAACTATGGACGACGCGCAAATTTTGAAAGTGATGGAGAAGCATGAAGGGTGAACAATATTTATGCTTGAATGGATAATGAATGAAATCATGGAAGAGGACGGTAAATCCACGGCGACAAGAAGTTCGAAAGCAGGTTGAATATTTGCGTAGCAAACTCGTGCAACAAGTACACTTTTGAAGTGTGCAAAGTACAAATGATAGGAGTTTCATGATTGTTCACTTTTCTGACTTCATGATTAGGTAATGATGCTCATAATAGCTTTTGACATTACCTTGATCCCAACCACTTGACTCGACTTGGTACCTAAATTCCCCTTTTTTGACATGACTCGATATTTCAGAAGATAAACCCTTACAATTCACACATGACTAATTCTTACACCCTTTTCTTGACTCTTATCCAAAGTCGTTTTTCGATTTTTCAAACCATCCCTTAGTTTGTCACTGACCTCATGAAATTTGACACACAAGTTGCGACTTATTTAGGAAAACTTTGTTATTTCAAATAACTAAGACATGACTACAAAAAAAATGAACGAACCTATGACTCTAACTATAAAAAACATGGTGCTAACACATTGGGTAGGGAAAGGGATGGGGCTGAGAGGCTAGGAGAAATGGGATAATCTTGAGGGCTTAACCCAAAGGAATATTCTAATGTATTTCCTGAAAATACTAAAGTTGGGAAATAAAACCAGTTATCCTAAGTTCCTTTGGGGAGAGGAACAAACTCCAAGTGGAGAGGAATGAGCTCCTAGAGAGACAAGTGTCACCCATGACACATGTAGATTTATGTGGGAATTTCCACCATTGTGGGGGTTTTCTTTCAAGATTCTTGCTCTCTCACGATTCTGCAGTCGAACGATTCTCACCATTCTGACCATTGCTTGTCATATTTCCTCATGAATTCACTCACGATTCTTGCCATCCCTTGTCCAGTTCACACAATCACTGAACGGGCACACAACTAGAGTATTTTTTGCCATTGTGAACCTCTGTAATTTGCTAATTCATCCCCTTGCCTTACCCGATTTTTCTATGGTGGATTGAAGAGGCGGGTTATCAGGCCCGTGGTTGAAGAAGTAGGTTGTCAGGCTTGTGAGAAACTCTCTCCAGTTGTGAGAATTTGTTGGGGAAGTGATTTCTCCTGGAGGGAGTCCAATAACAACTATAGAGTTCTGAGAATTCTTGATCCGGTCTGTTGTTGAATCCCTGGAAGGGAAGTGGAGCAACCAATGGACTGTGGAATAATGAAGGTGCATATTACCGAGGTGGGACAAGCATGTGAGGAATGAGAGTCTGTGAGAAGTGGGCGTAAGTAGGCTCCTTGGAGAGAATCCTTCCTGTTGCATTATGAAGCTTCTCGTATCCTCAACCTAGCCTAAGATTCATTTTTTCTGTGTAGAGTTTAGTCCCAACTCGGGGGTGACCCACTGTTGATAGCTTGGAGTAGCATGGTCTAAGGATGGCGGTTCGTGGAAGGTCTGTATATAGTTGGCGGTCTTCTCATAAAAAGATAAGTAGCAATTCTATGTTAATTGTATGATGTTTATCTTGTACATGTGTTATAATATTATCAAAATTGTCTGTGTTTATTGCACGTATGTATTATTGTCGCTTCCACATGAATATGTGTATGAACAAAATGTTTATGTCCGTTTAAAATTGCATTATATATATATATATATATATATATCATAGCATGATAGTTTCAAGTAGCATGACCAACCTGGGTGGCACGGTGTGTTACAACTAGTTTTCAGAACAATTTGGTTTTGAGTTAGTGGCATTTTCCCCGGCAAGGATGGTCGGGGGATGTTACAACAACAAACCCATGAAAATTCACATGAATTTATAGTGTATTAAGAAACACATGAATGCAAGAATTCAACAAACACACAACATTCATATAAACATTTACATAGTGGAATCAACATGATAAAATACAATATATAACTTATCTTTAAATTTTGAACGAACTGGATGCGTACAAGGGATGTTCCTACCACCCATATGTTTTCTTTTCATTTTCTTTCAATAAAAATCCACCCTCGAGCTGGAAATATGAATCCACAAAGAGGCCCGACCCTCTTTGTTGGCTACTCTCCACACACAACAACCCAAAATCCAAGTCTCAAACTCCAACAACAATTCTAATCCACTAGCTCTCTTCCCCTCAACCTGCACAACCCAAGGAATGTGATCCCCCTTCTCTTCCATGCAGTCCCTTAGACCTTCCCACTTGCCTCCAAGGCTCTAGTGCACCGTTGGTTAAGAACCTCATAGCTGGGGACTCCATGAACTCTCAATTGTTTCTTTGGAGTGCTCATAGTGGTATTCTTAAGGTTCTTGATTAGTTTATGTAAATAATATAACGATATGGTTATATTGTATGGCATTGGGACACTTGGGATAAGTTTAAAACACTCATATGGTGTAATGGTGTATGTAGCTTGTATAGATTTATAATGCAGAGGCAATGATTGCCATCTCAAATTCGACATGTCAAGGTATATATTTTTCTAGTTTGACATGTCAAGCTATATATTTTTCTAGTTTGACATGTCAAGTAATATCACCAATTCCTAGTTTGATATCTCAAGTTTGTCACCACTTATATGATATAGTGGAAATATAAGATAATGAAAAGTGCACCTCATAAAAACTTGTAGTTAGCAACACTCAACACAAAGGGAAAACATGGGGTGACCAAAGAGACAAAAGTACATGATACATTTTTACCCTTGAGCACATGATTTCTTATTTAGTGGAGATATCCAATCCTTGTGTGTAATTGAGGGAGAATAGTGAGAAAATGAGACAAAAGTACATGAATTACTTTTATGCCCAATATTCCTTTAGCTAGTGAAGCTTTCATGTCCTCTTCCACCTTGTATAGTCCATCCTTTCCCTTTGCTCATGCTTTTTTTATATTTATGAAATCTCTTCCATCACCTTTTACTTATGCTTTATGTTGAGAAAAATGCATGGACCACTTGAGTTCTAGAGAGAGAAGAGCTTGGGGAAATGGTTTCTACTTTGTAACTTATTTCATTTTAGGGATATAAGAGAGCCAAGTATTCCTTGACTTTTCCAATGGTTAGATTGGTTGAGAGGTTTTCATGGCTACACCACTATCCAAGGTCTCCCAAAAGGAAATCATTTTCATATAAACCTTCTTTTCATAATTGCCAACAAGGCAAATGAAGGATTTGTTGAGGGAGAGTATGAAAAGAAGGGAAATGTGTGAGCCCTTGTTAGGGAGTGCTTGAGAGGAAGGTGTCTAAATGGATGATTGAGTACTAGATGAGATGTCTAGAGTTCCATAGTAGGTTTTTAATCTAGCTAATTATTGTAACATTGTAGTGGGTCAAGATTGAGATTAGTTTCTTGTAGGAAAATTTTACTCTTTCTATTTCATAGCCTAGTTGGGGGGGNGGTATTGATAGTTGATATCCATGACTAATTTAAAAATTTCTTCTACGCATTAGGTCATCATGCATACATCTTCATGAAGACAACTTACTTTCATATTCCTTATTATGTTGTTTTTAACTTTCTATTATAAAATTTTGTATTTTAATTACTTGAGTCCCGAGTTATTTATTTCATTGGAAAAATTTCTTGGATCATTTGTGGAATAAGAATTTTTTTTTTTGTTTATAAAAATTATATCATGATAAATTTGCAATTGAATTTTGTTGGACGTTTTTAAGAACCCCAAACTAAATTGTAGTCAAGAATAAATTTGTAATTGAATGCATAATAGTTAATTTTAAGTATACACACTTTTCATCTTAGAGAGCTTAGGGAGGTATATGATAAACAAGTAGTAGCTATCCATGATGAGTTTGCATTCTTCCATTTTTATCCAAGTGGCTTTTTGACATAAGCAAGGAACTACATGCTCATCTATGTTCTCTATAACCTTTTCACAAATCAAATATACCCCGATCCTTAGGAGTACAATATAAGAATGTGATCCATGGTATCAAATACTAGCTTCAACATTGAGGCCTATGGGAAAGAAAACTAGGATTCAATAAATAAGTATCAGTGATGAGCAAAAAATTATCTAGGTGGCCATCTAGGGTCATGTCAAAAGTGGCCTTGAAACTCAAAAGTTTTCAAGGCACGATTTGTAGAAGCATTTTTCAAGACCTTCCAATGTGTTTTTAGTGGTGGTGATGCACATATATGGTGGACTTGTAGTATTCTTACAATGATCTTTCAACAAGCTAAATAAGATCCAAAACCAAGCATTCAACAAAACTATATGATTATGGCAAGATCCGCTTCTTTTAGATAGCTGAGACTTGTCTAGCTCAACGTTCCCACTCAACCCTAATCATGATAAGGTTAAGGTTCTTACATTTTGGGGTTTTTTCTTCTTAAGTTTTATTGGCATGTTTCAATTTCTTGTTATGGGATTTATGTGAATGAGTGTAATTATCACATCTCTTCTCAGAGATAAGTTGCCACCATTTTAGCAATTTTGTATTGCTAGCTATATTGCACCATTTTTCACCATTTGATCATTAATAAAAGTTGGTTTTCACTATAATGCTCTGATTTGATACTAAATTTGCATTCTCTTTGCAATATCGCATGTTCTTTCATTTTGTTCTCAATCCAATCGAGATCAACAAAGTCAAGAGTCAACAAAGTCAAGAGTCAACAAATTTGTATAAAATGTTATTGTCAAAACCCTTCGGATTCAATTTTGTTGTCAGTGGAAAACAAAGATTCTTTTGAGGATTATCATGTTGGTAGATTGTGTTGGGTGAAATTTGTAGATATCAAATGCAATCATTTAGGGTCTACCAATACTAACTCTATGTTCATCCATGCACTTGAGACAAACTAGACTTTGTATGATTATGAATGTTAATTCAATTGAAATCATTGAATTCATATACAAAGTGATGATATCTCCAGTTTCCAAAGATAAAGGGAATATTTAGGTAAAATGAGCTTTTATGTTTCAAGGAGGTTGTTTTCAAAACCGAGCATTTGAGAATGTAGCAAAAAAACAATCTCTAGATAATATTTTTTTCCAGAACTCTTTCATATCATCTTTTGAATTAAATGGATTTTTAGGTGAAGGACCGTGAAAATATTCTCAACCAAAATGTTTTAACATGTTTTTTTTCCAATTTATCCTAGAAATGGAGATGGTTGTATTGCCCCATACTTTTGACCTTCAATGTACCTTTCAAATGATTATTATTTCCAGTATAGTTGTGTGGTCATATAGGTTGGGCATTAGTACAAGTACTTGTCACCTCATATTTTTGTTGATAAAAAGTTGCATGGATGAGGTTGTCTACTCCCCATGTTTACATATAGACATGAGTGCACTAGCACAAGTATGTCTATGTGACTCTTGTGGTGCAAGTGGTCTAGGAAGTGCTTAGAGTGAAAGTATGCTTTGTGTTGTTTATGTAGCCCATAACAAATGTATGGTCACATTATGCCAATAATAACTAACATGTATATGTATATGCATGTATGTATTCATATATATATTGATGTATTTACATGTATATATACACACACATGATTGTTTATTGATTTGACAAATGATACCGTGTGTAAGAGTATGTGCATGTTACAAAACTACCATTGAGTCTAACACTGACATTGTCCATTGATGGGAGCCACTTGACTATATAGTATTATGTGGAAAAATGCATGCAAGTGAAGAGTTAAACTAAGTTGATAGTTGTTCTTAGGAGGGTACGTATGACCCCACAATGATCATCTCACATTGTGATATGTGTAATGATTCCATGTTTAAAAAATGGTTTATCTAGAAACTCTCAACCCAAGGCTTGAAAGTGGACATGATGGACTTAGAAACTTGTTGCACCACATATTGAGCCTTTGATGTTGTAATACTTGTTGAGTCATAGACACTTTTCATGGTATTGGTTGATATGTGACATTTTCCAAGTCATAACTATTGATGGGGTACCTAACAGTTTCTGGAATGATGATGTGACACCTATTGCACTATATTATTATTTGTTATGCTTGACATACCACCTACTGCAACACTTTTGAAGTCACCATAGAGCCTTAGAACACCCCTATAACCCTTATGATCCATGTGTTAATGTTTCATGGAAACCTGCACAAGAAACCTAACTAAAGAAAATACAAACAAAGCTTATCAGGAAAATGATGAGAGATTCAATATGGAAGAATGAGAAAACATATTCACACTACTCCAGTGAGATAATAAATGTGTAATACAATGAATGAGTGATATACACTCATATAGGAAGGAATATTCCATAATTAAGAAAAACGATCAAGCAATGAGATTTTCTTAGGAATGCATGCATAATGATGCATAATAGTGATGGTATAAAATAGAAAGTCTAAAATGTAAATAGCTTCAGTTAACTACCACTGAACTAGTGAGTCGAAAATAGAAATATTTCCAACACCCCCCCTAAACATCACTATGGAGTAATAAAAAATGAGTCCCGAAAACTAGGCCATATTAGGTACTCATGTACAATGAAACCAATGAACACTGAATAAAAAATGAGGAAAAAGGGAAAACCACGTGGGAGAAAACCCCCCCCTCAAAATACAACACATAAAAAGAAGAAAAGGAAGCTACTAGGCAAATGTGTTCTTCACTCCAAGACAATCCCACAAAGTCTGAAACTTTAACCCAATGAAGGTCTTGGTGAAGATGTTGACATTCTGATCAGAGGAAGGACAAAACTGCAAATCTCTGATGAAATGCATGTGGACCTCAATGTGTTTGGTTCGCTGCCCCTGTACTGGATTTCGAAGCAATCTCAGTGTAATATGATTGTCATACCATATGACAGTCAGATAGTGAAACTGGATACCAAGCTCGGTAAGGAAGTGCTAAAGCCATAGTTCCTAAATGAAACAATTGATTACTCCTCTATACTCGGCCTCTGCGAAATATAAAGCAATGGATGATTGCTTCTTACTTGTCCAACAAATAGGGCATGACCCCAAACTGAGTGTACCTTGAAGTGGAGTTGCGATCTGTGCCATCACCAGTCCAATCTGAATCTGTGAAGCCTATGAGATCCAATGCACAACCAGCTGCATAGTGAATCCCATAACTCATGGTGCCCTGAACATATCTGAGGATGTGCTTGGAAGCCTTCCAGTGCAGATCATGGGGCTCTTGCATGTATCTGGAAACTGCTCCTACTACATCTGAGATATCTGAACGGGTGTGGGTGAGATACAAAAGACTCCCCACCAACTATCGATACAAAGTGATATCCACTAATGGTGTATCCCTGCCATCCTCAATATGATCCTAGATAATAAGGGTGTAGGTGCAGACTTACAATCTGTCATGTGGAATCTATCCAGAAGATCCTTGACATACTTAACTTGAGAAAGTTTGATGCCAGAAGCATCCTGACTAATCTTAAGACAAAGAAAGTAATGAAGTGGATGCATGTCTGGCATAGAGAATATGTCATGAAAAATATATTTGACCACAACAGTGGCATAAGAAGAGCTATCAGTGATCAAAATATCATCAACATAGAGTACTAAAATCATCAAAGAGTCAGTAGTCCTCAACATGTAAACACTGCAATCATATTTACATCTAACAAAATCATGTGAAAGCAAATAAGAATCCATCTTTTCATACCTTGCTCTAGGTGCCTGCTTGAGTCCATAGAGTGAATTATTCAGTATGCATACTAAAGATGAGTTATGAATGAACCTCGGTGGCTACGCCATGTAGATCTCCTCTAAAAGATCACCGTGAATAAAAACTTTCTTCATATCCATATGGTGAACTTCCCATCCTTTGGATGATACAATGGCTAGAAGCAAGCAAATGGAGTCCATC